>CM042388.1:12135420-12275420 GCA_023634145.1 Thymallus thymallus | reverse complement strand
TTCACTTGGGGTGGGTTGTTATCGATGTATGTCGCAGTCACGGGTAACGTAACGTGTTATGATTTACATTCCTTTCATTCGTGTTGGTTGTCGTTGTATAGCGAGACGTTTTGATTATCGTTTGTTTGTTTGTTTAGTTCGTTCATTGTATCTTTTATACATAGTATAAGAAATAAAATATGTCGAACTATGATTGCGCTGCGCCTTGGTCTCTCACCATCCCGAATCGTGACAGATGTCCAGAAGGGCAGCTTGTGTGCTCCCCATGATGTATTGGGCCGACCACACCACCCTCTGGAGAGCCCTGCGGTTGCATACGGTGAAGTTGTCGTACCAGGAGTGATAAAGCCTGACAGGATGCCTACCACTGTTGTGTTGTCAGCAAACTTGATGATTGAGTTGGAGGTGTGCGTGGACACGCAGACATTGGTGAACAGGGAGTGTGTTGAAGATCAGCTTAGTATAGCGGTTGTTGCCAACATTCACTACCTGGGGGGCGGCACGTCAGGAAGTCCAGAACGCAGTTGCACAGGGCGGGGTTCAGACCCAGGGCCCGAGCTTAATGATGAGCTTGGTGGGTACTATGGTGTTGAATCCTGAGCTGTAGTCAATGAACAGCATTCTTACATACTGTAGGTGTCCCCCTATATATACATACATAGGTTCTAAAAGGGTTCTGTGGTTGTCCCCATAGGATAACCAACAGGGATATATGTGGAACCAAAAGGGGGAACCTCAATTACTAAATCACAGACATTAAGTGTTTTTAGACACGTCCATCTGGATACAATATTGGTTTATTACGAGAGAGAGAGAGAGAGAGAGAGAGAGAGAGAGAGAGAGAGAGAGAGAGAGAGCGAGAGAGAGAGAGACCCAAACTTAAGGAAAGCTTTGACTATGTACAGACTCAGTGAGCATAGCCTTGCAAATGAGAAAGGCCACCGTAGGCAGACCTGGCCCTCAAGAGAAGACAGGCTATGTGCACATTGCACACAAAATGAGGTGGAAACTGAGCTGCACTTCCTAACCTCCTGACAAATGTATGACCATATTAGAGACACATATTTCTCTTAGCAAGATGTGTGACCTGTTGCCACAAGAAAAGGGCAACCAATGAAGAACAAACACCATTGTAAATACAACCCATATTTATGTTTATTTATTATTTTGGAACTTCTGTGAGTGTAATATTTACAGTTAAGTTTTATTTTTTATTTCACTTTTGTTTATTATCTACTATACTTGCTTTGACAATGTTAACAAATGTTTCCCATGCCAATAAAGCCCCTTGAGAATTGAATTGAGAGAGAGAGAGAGCACTCTGCTCCAGTTTTTAGACACCCCCATCTGTATAGAACATTGGTTTGTATCATGCAGAGCGCAAACAATCCATATAAATGCATGTAAACAGTTGACAAGTTGTGGTGATGTCACTGAGCACAGTTACATGTGATTATTGTGGATAGTCAGGTTAATATAATAGTATGTTTAAAAAATGCTTTGCAAAATGAATGATTTCCCTAATAATCATGTTTACATGGACAAATCTGAAATCAAGCTACTGAAAATTGCCAACATAAAGGTTGGTGTTGCTTCTCTAAGCTGATCAGGAAGGCTAGCTCTGTTCTGGGGATTAGCCTAAGTCACAGACTGATCCCACAACGGTGTGCCAGAGAGCGCCACAGGAGGTCCTGCCTGCCGGCGGCTATTAGACTATTTAATGCCTCACCGGGGTGCCGTGCCGTCAGCAACATAGATCTGGAACTGTTGGGGTGTTAGGACCTAGTTTAACAGTTATGCATCTATCCGTGAGTAACTCTGGTTTGTAATCACTCATTCACTCAGGACTTATTCATTCAGGACAGTATATACATATTCATGTACAGTTGTTATATCATATCACGTGCAATATTGTAATTCTTGGACTGAACTTTCATAGTCATTCACTCAAGAATGCATATTAGTATTCTGTCAGTTGTATCTTTTTTTATTGCTTTTAGTATATCGAATGTGCAATGCGTGCATTTATCTGTAATCAAACCCTGAATTAAGGACTGTATTTTAAGGGAATTATTATTATTACCCTAAATTATATCATACGCACATTTAGCTATTTAAGTATCTCTTCCTGTCATTTACCTGTACAGTTAATGTTACCATGCAAATATTCACTTACCTGTACATTTAACTGTACATTTACCTGTACAGTTCATTTAACCATGCAAAATAGTCACTTACCTAATCAGACTGTATATTAAGTAAACTATTATTACCCTCACTTATATCATACGTACATTTAGCTATTTAAGTATTTCTCTGCCATTGACCTTTATAGTATAGTTAAGCATGCGAATATTCCTTATTTATCTATATCAACTTGTATATTTTTATCTTTTTTTTCACCTAACATTCTGCAACAATTTATAGTGTACATATTCAGCCTTTCACCCATACTATGCAATGTCTTTTTATAGCTTTTTGCACTCCAGACTTCTTGTATTTTTTAACTTTTTCATACTGCCGCACTATGTGTCATGTATCGTGCATCTGTCTTTTGTGTATAGCTGCTTGACAAAGAAATGTCCTCTCAGGGATCAATAAAGTATCTATCTATCTATCTATCTATCTATCTATCTATCTATCTATCTATCTATCTATCTATCTATCTATCTATCTATCTATCTATCTATCTATCTATCTATCTATCTATCTATCTATCTATCTATCTATCTATCATCTATCTATCTATCTATCTATCTATCTATCTATCTATCTATCTATCTATCTATCTAAAGATTGCACAGAAAACCAGGTGTTTTAATCAGCGTATGCTTACTTGGATTATGACCTTATCCAGATTAAGATAAGCAGAGTAAGGTGTTTACATGACTAATGCCATAGTTGGCCTTCTGCCATAATCAGTTTAATATTGAATTATTATTGTGCATGTCAACTTACTTACTAATACCCACCTGGGCCCATTTACCCCAATGGGATTGGAGCTGGGACCATAATACCCCAATGGGATTGGAGCTGGGACCATATTACCCCAGTGGAATTGGAGCTGGGGCCATATTACCCTTAATTGGATTGGAGCTGGGAACATATTAACCCCAATGGGATTGGAGCTGGGCCCTCTGTGTGTAATGGTTCTGGTCCCTCTTTCTCTCTGGCCTGCTGTATGTAATGATTCTGGTCCCTCTTTCTCTCTGGCCTGCTGTATGTAATGGTTCTGGTCCCTCTTTCTCTCTGGCCTGCTGTATGTAATGGTTCTGGTCCCTCTTTCTCTCTGGCCTGCTGTATGTAATGGTTCTGGTCCCTCTTTCTCTCTGGCCTGCTGTATGTAATGGTTCTGGTCCCTCTCCACTGCCATTCAATCTCAGATTAGGATCTGTAATCTGGTACTGACAGGTGACCTAGTAGTGTATTAACTGAATGGATGGATAAACAGTTAGAAGGCTGGTTAGTGTATTAACTGAATGGAGGGATAAATAGTTAGAAGGCTAGTTAGTGTATTAACTGAATGGATGGATAAAGAGTTAGAAGGCTGGTTAGTGTATTAACTGAATGGATGGATAAAGAGTTAGAAGGCTGGTTAGTGTATTAACTGAATGGATGGATAAAGAGTTAGAAAGCTAGTTAGTGTATTAACTGAATGGATGGATAAAGAGTTAGAAGGCTGGTTAGTGTATTAACTGAGCTTTCTAAGCCAGGCTATTCCCAAACAGTTTGGGAATAGCCTGGCTGGAAATTGTCCAATAATATGAGTTATGTGAAGAACCTCGGAGTATTTTTCGATTCTGAAATGCGCTTTGATCGTCAAGTTAATAGCGTCGTGAAATCATCTTTTTTTCAGTTGAGAAAATTGGCAAAATTAAAACCCATCCTTTTAGGATTTGGAGATTGTTCTGCATGCCTTTGTTTCAACCCGGTTGGACTATTGTAATGCTCTTTATCTAGGCATAAGTGAATCACTGGTTACTCGTCTTCAGTACGTTCAAAATGCTGCAGCGAGATTTTTAACAAATACCAGAAAACGAGATCACATAACACCTGTATTGATAACCCTTCACTGGCTACCTGTCAAATTTAGAATACAATACAAGGTATTAACGTTTGTTTTTAAAGCATTACATGATCGAGCTCCTGAATATATAAAGGACATGTTAATCCCATATCAGTCTCAACGTCATCTACGTTCTTCTCAGAACATGCTTTTAACCGTCCCACGATCTCGCTTGAGGTGTAGTGGAGATCGCGCCTTTTCTGTTGCGGCCCCTGCACTTTGGAATGAGTTGCCGCTATCTTTGAAATCCTTGCCAAGCATAGATACTTTTAAAAATGACTTGAAGACTTACTTATTCCATCAAGCTTATGACGTTTGAATGGGTCTGAGAACTGTGAGTGATTATATGTTTGATTTAATGGTGTCATGTGTTGATGTTTTTTTAGTGTGTATTCTAGAGTTATTGTAATTTTTGTGTAACTTTGGAGTTATTTATTACTCATGGACAGCACTTTGGTCCATTTTAATGGTTTTGAAAGCGCTTTATAAATAAAGTTGACTTGACTTGACTTGAATGGATGGATAAAGAGTTAGAAGGCTGGTTAGTGTATTAACTGAATGGATGGATAAAGAGTTAGAAAGCTAGTTAGTGTATTAACTGAATGGATGGATAAAGAGTTAGAAGGCTAGTGTATTAACTGAATGGATGGATAAAGAGTTAGAAGGCTAGTGTATTAACTGAATGGATGGATAAAGAGTTAGAAGGCTAGTTAGTGTATTAACTGAATGGATGGATAAAGAGTTAGAAGGCTGGTTAGTGTATTAACTGAGGTAAGCAGCTCTTCTCACCACACTCTAAACCCCCTTTGAGACTGAAGGCCTCACTCTGACCACTTCTGAACCGCTGAACCTGTCCAGACAGTGACCTGAAGTGGACCAGATCATGTGGTAAAGCACTTAAGGCTCAATTCAATCTATAGCACTGAAGAGCTGCACTAAAGAGCTGCGCTGATGAGCTGCGCTGATGTAAAGGCAATATTCCAGGCGTCACTACAGACCCTGGTTCGATCCCGGGCTGTATCACAACCGGCCGTGATTGCGGGTCCCATAGGGCAGCGCACAATTGGCACAGCGTCGTCCGGGTTAGGGGAGGGTTTTGCCGGGGTAGGCAATTGTAAATTGTAAATAAGAATTTGTTCTTAACTGACTTGCCTAATTAAATAAAGGTTAAATAAAAAATATACACTGGGGGCCAAAAATGTGGAATATTACTCATTCAAGGGTTTTTCTTTATTTGCACGATTTTTTACATTGTAGAATAAAAGTGAAGACATCAAAACTATGACATAACACATATGGAATAATGTAGGAAGCAAAAAAGTGTTAAAAATCTTCAAAGTCTTCAAAGTAGCCACCCTTTGCCTTGATGACAGCTTTGCACACTCATGGCATTCTCTCAACCAGCTTCATGAGGACCGCCACAGGAATGGAAGACCCAGATATACCTCTGCTGCAGAGGATAAGTTCATTAGAATTACCAGCCTCAGATTGCAGCCCAAATAAATGTTTCACAGAGTTCAAGTAACAGACACATCTCAACATCAACTGTTCAGAGGAGACTGTGTGAATCAGGCCTTCATGGTCGAATTGCTGCAAAGAAACCACTACTAAAGGACACCAATAAGAAGAAGAGACTTGCTTGGGCCAAGAAACACGAGCAATGGACATTAGACTGTTATCAACAGTTTGCAGTCCCTAGCTTTATATAGGGTCAATAGCCGAGACTAAAAAAGACTACGGACGTAACCTAATGTTGTATTAATGCATACCTGCATATGATGAGATGAGAATCGTTGAATTCCGAGAATTTAGACAGATCTTTATTTTGCTAATTGTATTGGTATTGACTCAATGTATCCTCACAAGAGCTTGTAGAACACTGCTGGGGTTCTGACAGAATCTCCCAGGGATACCCTAATAGAATAGAGAACAGGGAGCGTACGGGCATGTTCCCCAAGGTCACTTAGATCTGCCACTTTGCCACTCCACACAAGATTAGATTAGGCTCTAGAGATCAATGCATTCCTGGAATATAGAGCATGACAAACACATGGGTACTGGCAGCCAATAGCCTCTCTGTACTCTATACTCCTCTGTAAGACAACACAGAAGGGGAATGGGATTGGATTGTTTTTCTCATTTACACTTGAAAAAACACTGACAACACTCTGTACCTGACGTGTGTGTGTGCGTGTGTATTTTCATACGAAAGGCTATCTGTCAGAGGTGGGACCAAGTCATTGTTTTACAAGTCTCAAGTCTTAGTACTCAAGTCCCAAGTCAAGACAGGCAAGTTCGAGTCAAGTCCCAAGTCAAGACAGGCAAGTTCGAGTCAAGTCCCAAGTCAAGTCTCGAGTCCTAAACTTTGAGTTTCGAGTCCTTAACACACACGCTTTCTGTGTGTGGTTACAGTTGGCTAACATATGTCAATGGTTTTAGGAACAGCAGTAACATCAGGCAGGATTTAGGCTACCAACTGCCTAGCCAGTAGTAGCTCAGTCTTGGGTGCAATAATCACGTTCCCGCACTGACTTACTGTGTGGAGGCTCATTGATTTAACGTTATGTTAGCCTACATGCTACACTAGCAAAGTTATATATTGCTGTCGGCTATCCTAGCCACGACTTACCGTTCTTTTTGCAGCTTCAAATGTCTAAAAAATTTTGAAGTTGTTGCGCCTCCGTCTGTAATTTTCTTCCCGCATGTTTTGCAAGTTGCAATCCGTTTTTTGTTGAATACAGCTTTGTCTTTATATCCGAAAATAATAATTTTGGGTATCATCTTTCCAAGGGCTCCATCTGAATTCACCCGCCGACGTTCCTCTGCACTGCCACGTGCAACTTTTTCTCTGCTGACACAATTTGTTTTGCTGCTGTCCGATTCAAACTGTAATCCGTTCAATGAAGAGTAGATACACTGCACACTTCTTTTTAATCATTTTTAATATTTGGGCTTGGGGAGGGTATCAAGTCAAGATCAAGTCAAGTTCAAGTTAAATCACGAGTCATTGGTGTTAAAGTAAAAGTCGAGTTGCAAGTCTAAAATCATCATATTTGTGACTCGAGTCCACACCTCTGCTATCTGTTAATTCTTTACTTTGATGTAAGTAATCATAATGCTAAGTTACCTCCACTGTGCATGTTTGAAAGTTATGATTATTGCTCTTCTGATTTCTCAGTATTCAAACAACACATGAATGTGTGTGAATGTGACATTGGTAATAGCAGACAATTTAGAGCTACTTTAGAGCTACTTCATACTGTAGCTACTTCAGAGCTACTTCTGAACTACTTCAGAGCTACATCAGAGCTACTTCAGAGCTACTTCAGAGCTACTTCACAGCTACTTCACAGCTACTTCTGAGCTACTTTAGACCTACTTCAGAGCTACCTTAGATGTACTTCAGAGCTACTTCAGAGCTACCTTAGATGTACTTCAGAGCTACTTCTGACCTACTTCAGAGCTACTTCTGAGCTACTTTAGAGCTACTTCAGAGCTACTTCTGAGCTACTTTAGAGCTACTTTAGACCTACTTCAGAGCTACCTTAGATGTACTTCAGAGCTACTTTAGACATACTTCAGAGCTACCTTAGATGTACTTCGGAGCTACTTTAGAGCTACTTCCGAACTACTTCAGAGCTGCTTTAGAGCTACTTCAGAGCTACTTTAGAGCTTTTCTGAAAACTCAGGAAGCGCCTTGGCTTCTGCGTCACACTTTCTGACCCTCTTTTCATTACCCACAGTGTTTTCAGCGTCTCTCCTCCTCCCTCACGGCTGTGACCTCAGAAACCAAGGGTTGTCACCAATCACACGTTTACCAGCCCTCTCCCACTCTTTCTCCCTCTGTCATCCCTCTCTTTATTCCCCACATTTACCCATGTATTTCTACAGCCGGCCAGTAAGTGATAACTAGAAGCAGTGTCAGGGAGTACTAAACTACCACCTCGCTGAATGTCAAGCACTTAACATGCTCAATTCTAGCCTGTCTGGATCCTACAGCATCAGACGTGAATTTTAAAGCAAAGCTGTACGTTCAATATCATTCCTCCCGCTTTTTCTTCATCAGCCTCCAAAGGTGTGTCAACTCAGTTGATTCTCTTCGTCCCACAGAGGTGTCCAGAGTAGTGCCTGTGTCAAGACCGATTTCCTGAAGCTTTCTGAGTTCTCTGATTGCATTAAAGGTATTAAGGAGCCGTGGTGAGGTGAGGCGGCACTATTGACGTTGCAGCCTCAGTGCCAGGACATTAATTGGGCATTCAGTCCCTGGCGTGGCTGGTATTGTGAGTGCTGGGATGGTAGGATCAGGATGATATCCATGGTGATGCTCTGTTCTTGCATGGAGAGATGTGTTGAGCTGTGTGGCTGTGTGCCAAATGTCACCCTATTCCTTTTATAGTGTACTGCTTTTGGTTAAAAGTAGTGGACTGTATAGGGAATAGGGTGGCGTTTGGGATAGATCCTGTGTGTTTCTACCAGGGTAATCTGTAGCATGTAGAGCCTTGCCTTGCCTTCACACCCCAGAGTCCTCCAAAGCTGCTTAGGGCCAGACATGTAAGCAGTTGGGGGATTAACCTCCGCAGGTTCACCTTGGTAATACCACCTCTCTGATCCCTCCTTCCTTTCCTCAGGATTATACTCTCCCTCCTGGTTCACTCTTCTCTGCCTCACTCTCTCCATCCACAACCACAGAGGAGGCTGGTGAGGGGAGGACGGCTCATAACAATGGTTGGAAATTAATTAATGGAGTCAATACCATTTCATTGATTCTGTTCCATCCTAAACATTCTGCCACCAGCCACCACGGATTCAGCATGCTGTCTCGTACAGGCTCAGGGTTACCATTGATCAACCAGCCACTCTCCAATGTGACGATGGGGAATGTCTGCTCTGTGAGGATGTCTGGCTTTATTGTACCATGAGTCCATGAACAAAATTACCAGCATTGTCGACAGCTGCCATGTTATTTCTGCCAGCTTTGTCTTGTACTCCTCGTTCTTCTAGAGCCAAAGGCCATGGTCTGATCACTGAGCACACCACTCCTCCACCAGTCACCAGACCACAATGAAGCCATTCCTCACCTGCCTGACTGGAGCTCACTGCTTTTTGGATGTTATGGGAGAGAGGAGAGCTTAATGTGTAATCAATGGCCATACACATTGACAGATCCGTAGTAGGTGATTAAAAGCCAATGGATGCACATTGTCCTTGCGAAATAAATGAGGATGGCGGTTGGTGAGGAGAGGAGGGGGTTGGTGGATTAATAGGCTAGCGGATTGCGCAGGCCTGGAATGAACGATCCTGCCTTCACATTCTTGACCCACTCCTCCCTGAGGAGCAAGGCCCATTGATTCTCATTGGAGAATGTCAATTTGTCTCCCCGAATCTACGTCTCTGTACACAATTATCAGAGACACGGAGCATAAAGTTTGGTATAATGTCTTGTTTGCCATGGCTAGAAACTCCCTTTGGGTCGCCTTGTGATTGATATGCTCAAAGCAGACTGACTGAGACCAGATCAAGACCAACGCGTTGGCAAGAGAGTCAATTGTATCTAACGTCTCACTGGTTTCATATTATATCACTGACTTTATACTGATTCCCTTCAAAGTGTGCTGCCGTCAGATGTTCAGTACAGGTTGGGATTGTTGCAAATCCTTAGAGTTCTGACTGGCAATCTTCAAATGTTCTGAAGTTCTGATGTTCTAAGCTAACAGAAATTTGCCAGACAGAAGCCTTTGAATTCCGGAGTACAACTGGGAATATCTCTGTGGGGATTTCTGTTTCATTACTTCCTTTAGCCATCATAAATACAGCAGAGGCAGGGTATTCCTCGCCCTCAGTTTAATGTAAATATAGCTCAGGCAGCAGCCACCATACGAACTAATAGTGCTATAAAATGAACCCTAATCACCTGGGCTACTGTAAGTGCTTTTTTCCTTTAGGGAACCATTATCCTGTAATACTGTATCCTTAATCTGGCATCACAGACTTGGCAGACCCAGACCCAGACCCAGAGCCAGACCCAGACCCAGACCCAGGGCTGCAGTGTCATAATGTTTTCTATGACCTCCTTCCTTTCAAGCCACATTACCTGCCCAGCGGACCTATGGCCCATAAAAGAGGATGTTGTGAATACATCATGTGTTATGAGGACATCTCCATTAGTGTATGACATGGAGTAATATCTTTGGTTTGAGATCCCCGGGAGGGGGTTGAAACCTTTAAAATATAGTTTATTCATGTGATTATGTGTGTGTGTGTGTGTGTGTGTGTGTGTGTGTGTGTGTGTGTGTGTGTGTGTGTGTGTGTGTGTGTGTGTGTGTGTGTGTGTGTGTGTGTGTGTGTGTGTGTGTGTGTGTGTGTGTGTGTGTGTGTGTGTGTGTGTGTGTGTGTGTGTGTGTGTGTGTGTGTAGAATATAGAGTGAGCGGAATGTTAATCGTCATACACCATAAGACGTGCTAATCAGACAGAGTTCTCTCTTTCATCTATTTTGTTCCACAGCCATAATACTTTTATTTGTGTTGCACC
This sequence comes from Thymallus thymallus, assembly GCA_023634145.1. NCBI lineage: Eukaryota > Metazoa > Chordata > Actinopteri > Salmoniformes > Salmonidae > Thymallus > Thymallus thymallus. The sequence continues at coordinate 12,264,825 of CM042388.1, read as the reverse complement.
TGTGTTGAGGTCTTGTTTATGATGTTAATGGACTTTGTGTGTGTTTGTGTGTACGTGTGTGTGTGTTTGCGGCAACCTTCACTGCGTTAATTAAATTAATGAAAACTCCCCCTCCCCCTGAAATCAGCAGCCTCAATTAACCTCTCACAGCGTTCCGTGATTGGCCAATTATGTCCTCCGTCTCCCCCTCTGCTCCCCATTCTTCTCCCTCATCCTGCATGATATGGACTAAACTCCATCAATCCTCTCTGATATGGACTAAACTCCTGTGTGTCTCTCTCTCTCTGTGTGTGTGTGTGTGTGTGTGTAGGAGATTAGTCATTAGCCTGCTATGCTGTGTTGTGGCACTCTGAGTCATCAGGAAGACACAGATAGACACTAGGGATGTGTTCCAAATGGCACCCTGAGTCATCAGGAAGAACACAGATAGACACTAGGGATGTGTTGCAAATGCCACCCTTTTCACTATATAGTGAACTACTTTTGACCAGAGACCTATTGTCCCTGTTTAAAAGTAGTACACTACAAAGGAATTAGGATGACATGTGGGGAGCAGCCACAACAAAGACTACACTGACCAAGTAAAGATAAAGATATCATCAACAATGGTGTCATGGAAACAAGAGGGGGGGACGACAAGGTGTATTAAAGTTCCAAACATTCACATTGATTTCCTCTTAGAGATTCCAGATTGCAGGTTTTGCAGCGCCAGCTAAACAGAAGCAGCTATTTGTCATTAGTTTAGTCTTCTTCAGCCAATGACCATGTTCAGTTGTGCTGTGTAGTGAGTGTAGTGAGTGTAGTGTGTGAAGTGTGTGTAGTGTGTGCGTGCACGTGCGTAGGTGTGGATGTGTAGGTGTGTGTGTGTGTGAGGCTAATGAAATGAAAACATATTTCATTTCCCAGTGCTTTTTAGCAGTCAAAGCTTCACATAAACAATATCCATCAAGACAACAACAGATTGACTAAATGTTCTCTTACTCATCCTCTCTTTAATTTGATCAGGGTTGTCTCCGTCACGAGGAAAAACACTGTTAATGTGTACGTCTGACAGGCAGACATGGTGTGATCTGAATGTACTGTATATGAAATGTTCAGTTTTCTCTCTGTCTCTCCCTTTTCCCTTCATGTGAATCTGTTAACAGGTAAAGTTATCAAAGCTTATTTTTCCAACCTTCATTTATTTTAGCAGCCTCATAAATCATGGAATAAGAGAAGATGGTGAATGATTTGAGCATTAATGAAGTCCTATTTAACCACTATATAGCTGGGGGCTTAATGACAAACTCATGCAAAGAACAGGCAATTACAGAAGCTTTTGACCCTTAGCTATTTCTCACTTTCAGTCCCTCGCTTTACCTCTCTCGCTCTGTCTCTCGTGGTATGATGGAGCTGTAGAGGTTTTCACCCACACACAGTGTGTGTGTGTGTTTCCTGTAAACTGGTGAGCTGCCAGTAAATAGCGGTCCTGTAAACAAATCAACCCTATTCCCTATATAGTGTACTACTTTTGACCATGGCCGATAGGACTCTTGTCAAAAGTAGTGCACAATATTGAGAGAATGAGTGATAATGAGGTCATAGTTCAAAACAGGAGCTCTGCCTGTCTCTGTCCTGTTTTATGTTCCAGATACTCTATTCTACTGTCTATTCTATGCTATGAGCTAGAACCCAGTGTTCTAAATCCCTGTCTGACCCAGTGTTCTAGCTCCCTGCCTGACCCAGTGTTCTAGCTCCCTGCCTGACCCAGTGTTCTAGCTCCCTGCCTGACCCAGTGTTCTAGCTCCCTGCCTTACCCAGTGTTCTAGCTCCCTGCCTGACCCAGTGTTCTAGCTCCCTGCCTGACCCAGTGTTCTAGCTCCCTGCCTGACCCAGTGTTATACCTCCTTGCCATCCAGGACCTCTATATCAGGCGGTGTCAGAGGAAGACCACCCAAGTCATAGACTGTTCACTCTGCTATTGTCCGGTAAAAGGTACCGGAGCATCAGCTCTCGGAACAACAGGCTCTACCTGTAGGGGCCTGACTGAGGCCAGGTCTCTGACTCCCTCTAGGGGGAGTGGGATGGCCACAGTCAGGTCCTGACATTCACAGGGTTTATGTTGGGTTTTGGGTGATCCCCAATTAGAGGCAACTTGAGTTGTGCAGTGAACATAAATAGACTCCCCAATTTGAGACAACTCAAGACCGTTGCCTCTAATTGGGGAGTCTATTTATGTTCACTGCACGTCCACCTGTGTGTGGATCATTGTGTGTTTGTTTAGTACGTTGTCGGAGTGCTAGACGCCAGCTCACGCTTTCACTTCTTTACGTTTGTTGTTTTCTCCATTTATTATTTAATAAACTACATACACACACACACACTCACACTCACACACATACAGTCGTGGCCAAATGTTTTGAGAATGACACAAGTATTGGTCTCCACAAAGTTTGCTGCTTCAGTGTTCTTAGATCTTTATGTCAGTAGTTACTATGGTGCACTGAAGTATAATTACAAGTATTCCATAAGTGTCAAAGGCTTTCATTGACAATGACATTCAGTTTATGCAAAGAGTCAATATTTGCAGTGTTGACCCTTCTTTTTCAAGACCTCTGCAATCCGCCCTGGCATGCTGTCAATTAACTTCTGGGCCACATCCTGACTGACGGCAGGCCATTCTTGCATAATCAATGCTTGGAGTTTGTCAGAAATTGTGGGTTTTTGTTTTTCCACCTGCCTCTTGAGGATCGACCATAAGTTCTCAAGGGGATTAAGGTCTGGGGAGTTTCCTGGCCATGGATCCAAAATGTAGATGTTTTGTTCCCCGAGCCACTTAGTTATCACTTTTGCCTTATGGCAAGGTGCTCCATCATGCTGGAAAAGGCATTGGTCGTCACCAAACTGTTCTTGGATGGTTGGGAGTTGCTCTTGGAGGATGTGTTGGTACCATTCTTTATTCATGGCTGTGTTCTTAGGCAAAATTGTGAGTGAGCCCACTCCCTTGGCTGAGAAGCAACCCCACACATCCTCATACACACAATGGTCTGAGGATGCTTTACTGTTGGCATGACACAGGACTGATGGTAGCGCTCACCTTGTCTTCTCCGGACAAGGTGTTTTCCGGATGACCCAAACAATCGGAAAGGGGATTCATCTGAGAAAATGACTCTACCCCAGTCCTCAGCAGTCCAATCCCTGTACCTTTTGCAGAATATCAGTCTGTCCCTGATGTTTTTCCTGGAGAGAAGTTGCTTCTTTGCTGCCCTTCTTGACACCAGGCCATCCTCCAAAGTCTTCGCCTCACTGTGCGTGCAGATGCACTCACACCTGCCTGCTGCCATTCCTGAGCAAGCTCTGGTGGTGCCCCGATCCCACAGCTGAATCAACTTTAGGAGACGGTCCTGGCGCTTGCTGGACTTTCTTGGGCGCCCTGACGCCTTCTTCACAACAATCGAACCTCTCTCCTTGAAGTTCTTGATGATCCGATAAATGGTTGATTTAGGTGCAATCTTACCAGCAGCAATATCCTTGCCTGTGAAGCCCTTTTTGTGCAAAGCAATGATGACGGCACGTGTTTCCTTGCAGGTAACCATGGTTGACAGAGGAAGAACAATGATTTCAAGCATCACCCTCCTTTTAAAGCTTCCAGTCTGTTATTCTGACTCAATCAGCATGACAGAGTGATCTCCAGCCTTGTCCTCGTCAACACTCTCACCTGTGTTAACGAGACAATCACTGAAATGATGGCAGCTGGTCCTTTTGTGGCAGGGCTGAAATGCAGTGGAAATGTTTTTGGGGGATTAAGTTCATTTTCATGGCAAAGAGGGACGTTGCAATTAATTGCAATTCATCTGATCACTCTTCATGACATTCTGGAGTATATGCAAATTGCCATCATCAACACTGAGGCAGCAAACTTTCTGGAGACCAATACTTGTGTCATTCTCAAAACTTTTGGCCACGACTGTACACACACACACTTATACACTGATATTAGGGCTGGAAATTGCCACAGACCTCACGTTATGATATTATCACAATACTTAGGTGCCGATACGATATGTATTGCGATTCTCACGATTCTAAATGTATTGCGATTCGGGCACCAGAAGCAGATTGAGTTTTTACAGCGGGAATGAGTGAGATCTGGGAGCTGCACCGACCGACACCAACAGGAACAATTACAACCAGGTCTAAATGGAGAGGAAATAATGATATATAGGGCTGTTATTAGTCCACTCACTGAAAAGACAGCTGAGATACGCATCTCGTCAATCTTGACAGATGTTCCAACTAACGACATTCCAATATGGCCAGCCCAGCACTTTGGTTGTTGTGCATTTTTTTGTTCAGTTTGTGTGTCTGTCTGTCTGTGTTCTTTCAGTGTTTATCTCAACCTGATTAAATCAGATTACAATGGGACATTACAACACATACGGTTGTGATAGGAGCCTTCTGTTGTAATCTGTTCCTCTCTGATGGGAGGGGGGAGGGGGGGGGGGGGCATTACTAATCTATTTGGGTGTTGCAAACAACCTGCAGAAAGCTCAGCTTTCTAGGGAGGCCAATGATGATAGCGAGACAGAGAAATAAAGCTAGATTGATAGAGAGAACAGAGGGATGGAGTGAGTGGGTGATGGGGATGTAGATGGAGAAAGAAAGACTGACAGATTGACTCTGTTTCTGGTTTAACATGACATCAGGAGCAGATAGAATGAGAGAGAGAGAGAGAGAGAGAGAGAGAGAGAGAGAGAGAGAGAGAGAGAGAGAGAGAGAGAGAGAGAGAGAGAGAGAGAGAGAGAGAGAGAGAGAATGAAAAAGGAAACCAAAAGAGTGGAGGAGGTTGTTTGGTGAACTTGTTTATGTATACACAAACATACTTTTGCCCATGACTCAATTTTAATGTATTTTTACATTTCCTGTTTGGCCTGTCATGAGCAGCCCACTTAGAAACTATTCCTGTACTATACTCTCAGAGAGGGAGTGGGTAGACTGTCAGCTAGTTTGGCTCAGCTTCTTTAGGAACACATTCACTATGGTTATATTAAATGGCACCCTATTCCCTTTATACTGCAGGACCAGCACCCCTATCAGCCCCTCCCAGCCCCCCTACCAGCCCCCTACCAGACTCCTACCAGCCCCCCTGCCAGCCCCCCTGCCAGTCCCCTACCAGCCCCCCTACCTACCCCCTACCAGCATCCAATCAGCAACATAAATATTTTACTGACAATGACAGTCAACTTTTTACTGACGAAGCAAATGTGTTACTGGCAACGTCCACGGTGTGTGCGAGTGGGTGACTCGTGTGTGTGTGTCTGTGGGTAGGTGTGTGTCCAGAGACAATATGATAGAGAGAGCTCCATGGACCCCTGAAGGTACCATGGAAAGAACATATCCCCATTTTCCACCGGAGCCCCATCCTTCGAATGCATTTAGTGCCACAGCCAACCTTGGACACTGTACATGAGGAGATGAAGAGAAGAGAGAACGGGAGGTATTTTTTTCCCTCTCCTTCTCTCTCTCTCTCTCTCTCTCTCTCTCTCTCTCTCTCTCCCTCTCCCTCTCTCTCTCTCTCTCTTTTTCTGTCTCAATCACGCTCTCTCTCTCTCTCTCTCTCTCTCTCTTTCTCTTTCACTGCCTCAATCTCTCTCTCTCTCTCTCTCTCTGATTTCACTGTGACAACTGTCTACAGACTTGGTTTAAATCGGCCTTTAGTTAAATCTTTGGTTGTTTAGTACACTACTGTACTCAGTACATGGCCTCATGTGAATCCTTGAAGAGATGGGTGTACCAAAACATTCAAGGGTCATTTTCTCAAAAGTAGTTACTTTCCCATTGTTCCTCAACTGTAGCATATATACCATTTTCTAGCTCTTAGTCTCTACTTTTAGCCAATGTAAAAAAACATAGGACCGAATGTATCCAGAACAACTATTGATATCTGTGTTTCTACCTGCTTTTGATAAGTACGGATCTGAAGCACTTCTCTGATCATCTTCACACTGTTGTCCTAAAAGGAGAGCTGTTAAAGTGTCTGGCCACCAGATGCCTGCCACCAGATGCCTGCCCTGGACTGGCACTGTACTGCACCTCACCAGCACATTTTCTCATCCATCCATCCATCCATCCATCCATCCATCCATCCATCCATCCATCCATCCATCCATCCATCCATCCATCCATCCATCCATCCATCCATCCATCCATCCATCCATCCATCCATCCATCCATCCATCCATCCATCCATCCATCCATCCATCCATCCATCCATCCATCCATCCATCCATCCATCCATCCATCCATCCATCCATCCATCCATCCACACGTGCATTCCCCTCCCGTGCCAGCCACACTGTTGGGTCCAGCTGCAACACACACACACACTCCCAGAGCACTCATGCCAACCACCCACATGCCTCCCCAGCCATGCCCCCCAGGCCCAACACCCTGGCACTGTACCCGTCAACATGCCCCCCTGATATGGGCAGACTGTGGAGGACACCGGCCTGATCTGTCTCTATCCGGTCACACACATCAATAACACCTGGACCCGTGGCATATTGCCAAATGTGGGTCAGTGTTTATACTGTTACTAGTTTGATTGGGTTTGTGTACTAAGGTGTGTGTACTAAGGTGTGTGCTCACATGTGTGCGAAGAGAAGGGTCAATGTAAGTGGAGAGAAAGCAGAACACAATCGCATTGATCACTATGGCTGACAATGACTGTAGCCAACCAGAACTGATCGGTAGCTCAGAATGAGAGGACAGCCGGCCTGCAGCTCGTGGCTAAAGATAAAGACAACACACAGTATAATGCCTGGCTCTTTCCAGAGTTTTCCTTACATCTTGAAGTTCCAGAAGTTCCCCTTTGCACTCCTATGACCCAAATGTGAATCTACACAAACACATTATGTCAATGGCTTCTCGATTTCCACATGATACTTTGTCCTTTTTTAGAGTAAGGCCTGGATTCAATCCGTAGCGTGGAATATACGCGCCATAACACAATTGAAATGTAAAGGCAATGTTCCCACTTTTGCGGAGACTGCATTCACGGTAAACTCTGCATATGTCAGCTCAGTCGGAAATTACCTTTACATTTCAGTCACGCTATTATGCAGATCTTCCGCACTACGTATTGAATCTAGCCCTAAGAGGTAAATATCTCAGCTATGGGCCAAGCAATATTGAAAGAATCTCTCCCTTCCTCTCTCTCTAATTTCTCTCTCTTTTGTCTTACTGTATACAAGGCTTACTAATCATAGCCAGAGCATGTTCCTCTTTATCCTCTGCAGGCCTGTCATTAAACATCCTATTCAATCTAAATGCCACCTTAGCAGGTTGCGGACTTCTCCATTGATCTGAGTAATTTCCTTCAAAATAGACTGATGCTCCTGGCCACCAGGGTTTCAATAGGTAATAGAACCATCTGCCATTAAACAGAAGACAGAAAATAAGTGCCATTTGGGTTTTCCCTCCAGACATCATAGGAGACAGTGAATTGGTTTCTTTTTCCCAGTGCTGCTCAGACAATGAGAAGGGTAAAGAACAGCCAAACGTAATCCCACATTCTTAAATCAACGCTTTTATTCTTCCCCACAATGGCCGACCTGTCCCTGTCTAGCCGAGTTCTCCGTCTGTCTGTACGACCAGGAGAGAAGAGAAGTCAGCACTGGGGAGATTGAGTGACCATGAGCAGGTCTTGTCTTGGAGGCAGAACTGAGCAATTTCCCCTTAGATAGGCCAGCTGCAAAGTCAAAATTGGCTATATTGTACAAATTCAAGACAACAAAAATTTGATTTTTTTGTCTGGTTAAGCAGTGTGGTTAAAGTTAGGGTTAAGGTTAGAGTTAGGTTTAAAATCAGATTATATGACTTTGTGGCTGTGACAGCTAGTGACCACTCTGTAAAGATGCCTTCAGAACAACATTCATGACGAAAAACGCTAACCTGCTGGCCATGATGGGGTGAACAGAGCTGGATGATCTCACATCTGTCAAGCCAGTCTGGAGTTATCCCAGTGAGGAACAGAGAGACACTGGGAGCAGCACTGCAGTGTATGTGGTCTAGAATCAACAGAGAGGAACTGGGTCATATTGGTCACTAGTCACCATACCACTGTAACAGACAGACAGCATGGCAGGGCTGCCCCAGGATGGCATCTCTGCCTCCATCCACTACCCCCCGGATGGCCTCGGGATGGCCTCAGCATGGCCTCAGCATGGCATTGGGATGGCCTCGGCATGGCATTGGATGGCCTCGCATGGCATTGGGATGGCCTCGGCATGGCCTCAGCATGGCATTGGGATGGCCTCGGCTTGGCCTCGACATGGCATTGGGATGGCATTGGGATTGTGTGTGCATTTGTATGTGTGTATCTATATGTGTGTTTGTGTGTGCTTGTGTGGAGCATGTTTTTACAGGCAATGAGCGGGTAGTGCCCGGTGCCAACCTGCCCATGCACGCTGGCTGTTCCCTCTGTGTGTCAATCCATCTGGTAATGGCTTAGATGGGACTCTCTGCAAGCTGGCACCAGGCTTGGCTGGCACTGCCAAGGGACTGTCTACACTTTGAGCTCTGAGTCAGAAAACATACACTCCCCCAACAAACCAATGCTGTGTAGTGTTGAGGAAAATCCACAGAAAACCCTGCAAGCCCTCCTCTTAGAGGGATAGCCACACTGAACACTGGTCATACATTTAGCAGGAGGTCAGGAAGTGAAGCTCAGTTTCAGCCCTCCTCTTAGAGGGATAGCCACACTGAACACTCGTCATACATTTGGCAGGAGGTCAGGAAGTGCAGCTCAGTTTCAGCCCTCCTCTTAGAGGGATAGCCACACTGAACACTGGTCATACATTTGGCAGGAGGTTATTAAGTGTAGCTCAGTTTCCAGCTAATTTTGTGGGCAGTGTGCACATAGCCTGTCTTCTCTTGAGAGCCAGGTCTGCCTATGGCGGCCTTTCTCAATAGCAAGGCTATGTTAACAGAGTCTGTATATAGTCAAAATGTCCTTCATTTTGGGTCAGTCACAGTGGTCAGGTATTCTGTCACTGTGTACTCTCTGTTTAGGGCCAAATAGCGTTCTAGTTTGCTTTGTTTTTTGGTAATTATCTTTTTGTTTTCTCATGTTTGTTTGTTTTCTCATGTTTGTTTGTGTTTGAACAGAGCCCCAGGACCAGCTTGCTTAGGGGACTCTTATCTAGTTAAATCTCTCTGAAGGTAAAGGCTTTGTCATGTAAGGTTTGGGAATCACTTCCTTTTAGGTGGTTGTAGAATTTAACGGCTCATTTCTGTATTTTGATAATTTGCAGGTATTGGCCTAATTATGCTCTGCATGCATTATTTGGAGTTTCTCAGTTGTATATGGAGGGCAATGGGTTCTATAACTGATTAATGTATTATTAATCTTTTATTTTTTATTTTTTTTACGTTATATCCAATTGGTAGTTACAGTCTTGTCCCATCGCTGCAACTCTCCTACAACCCGGAACCCGGGTGACAGACAGGCAGAGCCAGGACCCAGCCACAGTCAGGGATGGTAGCCATCTTGTTTCAGTGACAGCTGGCTACAGGCCAGCCTCTGAGGCCTTCTTCCTTTCTTCGTCTCTCACCAAGGAGTGACGCCGCCTGCCAGCCTCTCATATTTTATACATCTGACTCCGGCTTCCACACTGGTGACCTCACTCCCAATCTGGGGAGGGAAACTGGGACTGGGACCTGTCTAGTCCTAGCTTCACCCTCTGGATAGGCCATATCAGACCATGACACCTTTTCATGTATCGTGTATCTGTCTTTTGTGTATTTTCGTCTCTGTCTGTCTGTCTGTCTGTCCGTCTGTATCTGCCCCACAGTGCCTCACTGTGCCCCACTACTCCAGGTTGATACAGTAAACAGCAGTGTTTTAAGCAGTGCAGTTGGGCATTGGTTTTATCCACTGGTCCCCCCTGTGTGTTTTTCTCTCTCTCTCTCTGTCTCTCTCTCTCTCTCTCTCTCTCTCTCTCTCTCTCTCTCTCTCTCTCTCTCTCCTCTCTCTTTCTCTCCTCTCCCCTCCTCTCATCTGTGCCTCCTCTCATCTGTCCCTCTCTTCTCTATGTCCCCAGCCCTGTTGAATTGCCTGCTGGGATCTAACAGCTATCTCCCCCTTGCAGGCCTGGCAACTGTGGAATCACTTTGTCTGGCCAAGTCCCATGTCATCCCTGTCCCCAACCACCACGCTGGAGGGTTGGAGGGAGGGAATGAGGAATGGAGAAAAGAAGGGAAAGGCCATGGGAGAACCTGGGGAGATTAAGAGAATGGAGGAAGAGACTGAGGGATGGAGAGAGAGGGAGAGAGAAAGGGAGTTGAAGTCAGTGGAGAACAGGAGCAGGAGGAGATGAAGAGAATGGAGAGGAAAGAGAACCATATTTCGGGTTTGGTCTGGTTCGGTCTAATAGGCCATTCATTTGTGAGATGTGCCGTGTAGTGTTACACAAAGGTATTCAGACCCCTTGAGCCTTATTCTAAAATAAATAAAAACATTTCCTCAGCAATTTACACACAATACCCTATAATGACAAAGTGAAAGCACCGGTGCATCCTGTTTCCCATTGATCAACTCGGGATGCCCTCAGCATGGCATTGGAATGGCCTCTGCATGGCATTGGGATGGCCTCGGCATGGCATTGGGATGGCCTCGGCATGGCCTCAGCATGGCATTGGGATGGCCTCAGCATGGCATTGGGATGGCCTCAGCATGGCATTGGGATGGCCTCAGCATGGCATTGGGATGGCCTCAGCATGGCATTGGGATGGCCTCGGCATGGCATTGGGATGGCCTCGGCCTGGCATTGAGATGGCCTCAGCATGGCATTGGGATGGCCTCGGCATTGGCATGACATTACCTCCCTCTACAACTTAATTGGAGTCCACCTGTGGGAAATTCAATTGATTGGATATTATTTGGAAAGGCTCACACCTGTCTATATAAGGTCCCACAATTGAGAGTGCATGTCAGAGCAAAAACCAAGCCATGAGGTCAAAGGAATTGTCCGTAGAGCTCCGAGATTGTGTCGAGGCACAGATCTGGGGAAGGGTACCAAAACATTTCTTCAGCATTGAAGGTCAGTGGCCTCCATCATTCTTAAATAGAAGAAGTTTAGAACCACCAAGACTCTTCCCAGAGCTGGCCGCCTGGCAAAACTAAACAATGGGGGAAGGTGACCAAGAACTCGATGGTCCATCTGACAGAGCTCTAGAGTTCCTCTGTGGAGATGGGAGAACCTTCCAGAAGGACAACCATCTCTGCAGCACTCCACCAATCAGGCCTATATGATGGAGTCGCCAGACGGAAAGCCACTCCTCAGTAAAAGGCACATGAATGCCTGCTTGGCGTTTGCCAAAGGTCACCTAAAGACTCTCAGACCATTAGAAACAATATTCTCTGGTCTGATGAAACCAAGATTGAACTCTTTGGCCTGAATGCCAAGCGTCACGTCTGGAAGAAACCTTGCATATCCCTACGTTGAAGAATGATGGTGGCATCATACCGTGGTGATGGTTTTCAGCGGCAGGGACTGGGAGACTAGTCAGGATTGAGGCAACAATTAATGGAGTAAAGTACAGAGAGGATTGTCAGAGAACCCTTTGATGTTCTTTGATTAAGGACCTCAGACTGGGGTGAAGGTTCACCTTCCAACAGGACAACTAACCTAAGTACACAGCCAAGACAACGCAAGAAAGGCTTTGGGACAAGTCTCTGAATGTCCGGACTTGAACCCGATCGAACATCTCTGGAGAGACCTGAAAATAGCTGTGCAGCAACGCTCCCCATCCAACCTGACAGAGCTTGAGAGGATCTGCAGAGAAGAATAAGAGAAACTCCCCAAATACAGGTGTGTCAAGCTTGTAGCGTCATACCCAAGAAGACTCAAGGCTGTAATCACTGACAAAGGTTCTTCAACAAAGTACTGAGTAAAGGGTCTGAATGTAAATGTGATTTTTCAGACATTTCTAAAAACCTGTTTTGGATTTGTCATTTTGGGTTATTGTGTGTAGATTGAAGTCTGTAACCTAATGTGGAAAAGTCAAGGGATCTGAGTTCTTTCAGATGGCACTGTAGTGATATATAATTTGCTGTCAGTCAGATAATAAAGTTGCCATGTTGAAGGTACGTCATATGAGTTTGGTGTTGGTCAGATAATAATAATACCTTTGATGGTATACTGTATGCAGGAGACAGAGGTACAGCAGCTGGTAGTTTATAGCTCATCTACATTTGTCTATATTTTTTAATGCTGCTCATAAAGGCTCACAACAGGAAGTCAAAGTAGCACTCTCTCTATATCTCTCTCTCTCTATCGTTCTCTTTGTCTTTATCCATTTCTCTCTCTCTCTCTTTCTCTCTCTCTCTCTCTCTCACACTCTTTCTCTTTCTTTCTCTCTCTTTCTTTCTCTCTGCCTCTCTCTCTCACTCTATTTCTCTCTGTATCTTTTTTTCTCTCAAAGTCATCTCCTTTAGCCATTGATTACAGAGAGAAGAGAGGGAGGGAGAGGGATAGAGGAGAAAAGAGAGAGAGAGGAGAAAAGAGGGAGGGCGAGGGAGAGAGGAGAAGAGAGGGAGGGAGGAGAAGAGAGAGAGAGAGGAGAATAGACGGAGAGGAGAAGAGAAGGAGTGAGAGAGTGGCGGAAGAGGATTGTCAGAGAACCCTTTGATGTTCTTTGATTAATTCTTCCCCTTTATTTCTTATTTTTATTCATTCATTCCATGTTGTATTATCACAGTGTTCCATGACCAGAGGGTTTGTGTTAAGGGGGCTGCTGTGGATGGTTTTCATATTTCGTATAATACTTTATTATGATCCTAATTATGATTTCATATGTTACCACGTTCTCTATTAATATATTTATATTCTCGACCTCCACCAGTCTGCTTTCGTATAGTCATGTTGTTGAAATGTGGGTGGTAAATTACTTATTAATATAATCTAATTGGGTTGGTGGGGATATACCACAGTTCTAGTGGGTGGGTGGGGATTTACCTCAGTTCTAGTGGGTGGGTGGGGATTTACCACAGTTCTAGTGGGTGGGTGGGGATTTATCACAGTTCTAGTGGGTTAGTGGGGATTTGCCACAGTTCTAGTGGGTTGGTGGGAATTTACCACAGTTCTTGTGGGTTGGTGGGGATTTACCACATTACTTGTGGGTTGGTGGGTATTTACCACAGTACTTGTGGGTTGGTGGGGATTTCCCACAGTTCTAGTGGGTTGGTGGGAATTTACCACAGTTCTAGTGGGTTGGTGGGTATTTACCACAGTTCTAGTGGGTTGGTGAGGATTTACCACAGTTCTAGTGGGTTGGTGGGGATATACCACAGTTCTAGTGGGTTAGTGGGGATATACCACATTTCTAGTGGGTTGGTGGGGATATACCACAGTAATACTGGGTTTGTGGGCATATACCACATTTCTAGTGGGTTGGTGGGGATATACCACAGTAATACTGGGTTTGTGGGGATATACCACATTTCTAGTGGGTTGGTGGGGATATACCACAGTACTAGTGGTTTGGTGGGGATATACCACATTTCTAGTGGGTTGGTGGGGATTTACCACATTACTAGTGGGTTGGTGGGTATTTACCACAGTACTAGTGGTTGGTGGGGATATACCACAGTTCTAGTGGGTTGGTGGGGATATACCACAGTACTAGTGGGTTGGTGGGGATTTATCACAGTTCTAGTGGGTTGGTGGGGATATACCACAGTACTAGTGGGTTGGTGGGGATTTATCACAGTTCTAGTGGGTTGGTGGGGATATACCACGGTACTAGCACAGCATCAGCTGTCAGAGCAGCTTACCGATCACTGCACCTGTACACAGCACATCTGTAAATAGCCCACCCAACTACCTCATCCCCATATTGTTATTTTTGCACCCCAGTATCTCTCTACTCCAATGTTAATGTTAAATTGTAATTATGTATTGCCTTACCTCCCTAATCTTACTACATTTGCACACACTGTATATAGATTTTCTCTTGTTTATCCCATGTGTAACTCGGTGTTGTTGTTGTTTTTGTCGCACTGCTTTGCTTTATCTTGGCCAGGTCACAGTTGTAAATGAGAACTTGTTCTCAATTGACCTACCTGGTTAAATAAAGGTGAAATAAAATAAAATAAAATAAACTGGTGGGTTGGTGGGGATATACCACAGTTCTACAGTCTATTCTGAACTGACATCAAACAGAATCAAACAGAATGCCATCCGTCCTTTTCTTTTCATCCTTTTCTTTCTCTTTTCCTCCTCCCTCCATCATCCATCTATCTGTCCTTCTTTCTTTCTCTCTCTGCTTCTTTCTCATGTTAAGTGTTACTCAACTTTCACCTGCTGCTTGTATATCACATTGTTGGATCCAGTGGAGGAAATGAACATGTTCTGTTGAAATGGCTGGCTAGATCATATGGATAATTCCACTTCACAGGGCATATGGCTCATATCCACAATAAGCTTCAGTCGCAAACTCAAATATCTCCTGCGCCTCAACTTTTTGTTTCGGCCTGTTGTTTCCAAAGTTTTATTTTGAAGTGTTTGTGTCAACACCTGCTACCAATTAACCAGCTAGATAGCTAGCTATCTAGGTTGCAATGGAGCTCACTTAGCTTGGAATAGCTAATGAACATTTCTAGCGCTGTAGAAACTGTATTTATTACGCACTTCCCCCGGGACAGTATTGACAGTCCAGAGTTCCAATGTGGCAATTGTTTGCTTGCGGAGGATTACAGGAATGAGGTGGCTATCCTTAGCAAGCAAATGTATTTTCTCGGTGTGCCCCAGCAGGAAGTCCACTGTGTGCAGCTCACACTGCACTAACATAAATGCAACCTGATCTCCCAGAAATACGTGAAATGAACACGACCCCTTAACCCCGATTTACGTGGTGGTGGCACAAACATGACCATGTCTACTTCTGCTAAGCTTCCCAGTAAAGCAATGAAAACAATCAAACATCCCAGAAAAGTGCTAAAAATAGCCCAAGTTAACATATGAAGCATAAGAAACAAGGTTCATGAAATCAATAATTTGCAAGTAACAGATGACATTCGTATTCTGACAATCTCTGAAACTCACTTAGATAATACCTTTTATGATACAGTGGTAGCAATACATGGTTATAACATCTACAGAAAAGACAGAAATGCCAAAGGTGAAGGTGTTGCTGTTTATATTCAGAACCACATTCCTGTTAAGCTTAGAGAGGATCTCATGTTAAATACAGTTGAAGTAATATGGCTACACGTTCATCTGCCTCGCCTAAATAGTCTGTATCTGGATAACATGTGTGAAATGCCTGATAAGGTTTGTGATATCAACAGAGGTATTTTTTCTGGGTGATGTAAATATTGACTGGCTTTCATCAAGCTGCCCACTCAAGAAAAAGCTGTAACTAGTGTCTAGATACTAGCCGTATCTAGGAAAACCAAAGTTCCAACGGCTGGGCTTAATATAGTGTATAAGAGGTCATACAATACGTTTTGTAGTGATTCCTATGTTGTTGATGTAAAGAGTATTTGTTGGTCCAAGGGTGTGCAATGAGGAGCAACCAGACCTTGCTTATTCCAGTTACTAATAAGCATACACCCTTTAAGAAAATGACTGTAAAAACGTTTATATCCCCATACGTTGATGAGGAATTTATAAATGGTATGGTTGAGAGGGAAGAGGCAAAAGGAATGGCAAATAAGTCTGGCTGCACAACCGATTGGCAAACGTACTGCAAATTGAGAAATCATGTGACTAAACTATGACACTACACATCGAAGTATAACTGATCAAATTATGAAAAGCAAGCATTGTAATTTTGATTTCCGTACAGTCAGTGTAGAAGAAGGGGAAAAGGTATTGTTGTCTATCAACAATGACAAGCCTTGGATAATAATGGATGATACTGCCATTCCTATTTGCCATATCTTCAATCTAAGCCTACTAGAAGGGGTGTGCCCTCAGGCCTGCTGGGAAGCAAAAGTAATTCCGCTAGCCAAGAATAGTAAAGCCCCCTTTACTGGCTCAAATAGCAGACCAATCAGCCTGTTACCAGATACAATGCTATTTTGCTGTAAACAAATTGACAACAGACTTATAGGGAAGGACATTCAAAAAGCACAGCACTTTGACAAATGACTTATGATTGGCTGAGAGAAATTGATGATAAGAAGATTGTGCGACTTTTGACATTATTGATCATAGTCTGTTGCTGTAAAAATGTATGTGTTATGGCTTTACACCCCCTGCTATATTATGGATAAAGAGATACCTGTCTAACAGAACACAGAGGGTGTTCTTTAATGGAAGCCTCTTCAACATAATCCAGGTAGAATCAGGAATTTCCCAGAGCCGCTGTCTAGGCCTTTACTTTTTTCAATCTTTACTAATGACATGCCACTGGCCATGAGTAAAGCCTGTGTTTCACGGCAGAGGGGTTGGATTAAATGCGGAAGACACATCTCAGTTGAATGCATTCAGTTGTACAACTGACTAGGTATCCCACTTTTCCTTTCCTACTACAGTGAGTGAAATAACTGCATTACTTAACAGTTTCAGAATGGTTGAAAGATTGATTTCATCACTACTTGTTTTTGTAAAAAGTGCTGAATGCACCGAGCGATCTGTTTAAACTACTAGCACACAGCTCGGACAACCATGCATACCCCACAAGACATGCCACCAAGGGTCTCTTCATAATCCACAAGTCCAGAACAGACTATGGAAGGCGCACAGAACTACATAGAGCCATGACTAGATGGAACTCTATTCCACATCAGGTAACTGATGCAAGCAGTAGAATCAGATTCAAAAAACCGATACAAATATTCCCGCTGTTTGCTATGGAACAGCGGAGACTGTGAAGAGACACGCACACACATGATAAGAGACACTCTACACACACACACATGGATGTTGTCTTGTAAATATGTGACAGTGGAGTAGTGGCCTGAGGGAACACATTAAATGTATTGGGTAAAGTGTTATGAAATGTAATGTCATGTAATATTTAAAATTGTATATACAGTAACTGCCTTAATTTTGCTGGACACCAGGAAGAGTAGCTGCTGCCTTGGCAGGAAATAATGGGGATCCTTAATAAATATAAATACAAATATCCACTCTAATCTTCTCAGTTCGACCATGTTTTCTGTACACTCTACCTTCCTGGATGCGTCCCAAATGCGTCCTATTCCATATATAGAGCACTACGTTTGCCGAGAGCCCTATGTGACCAGGTCAAAAGTAGTGCACCAAATAAGGTTGGGTGCCATTTGGGATGCTGTACCTTCCTGTGGATGTCTTCTTATAACTGCAAAAAGGGAGAGAGAGAGCCGAGAAGCCTGGCATGCGATGTTAGTTCCATGCTAACATTTGCTGATATTAGTGTTTCTACTGCCTCCCCATGCCCTACTACCTTTCATGTAATTCGATTGTTGTTTTTACTTCATCTCAAACTCCGGCATGATGCCTCCCTCCATCCCTCGCTCCCTCACTCCTTCGTCTGTGTGAGGTTTTGAACCCTGACGGTCTGTGTTGTTTTGCTTTCTTTCTCTATTTCCCTCACACTCTCTAGCCCACTGTCTCTCTCTCTCTCTCTCTCTTTCTTTCTCACTCTTTCTTTCTCCCTCCCTCGCTGTCTCTCTCTCTCTCTCTCTCTCTCTCTCTCTCTCTCTCTCTCTCTCTCTAGCCCTTTCTCTCTTTCTTTCTCTCTCTCTCTCTCTCTCTCTTTCTCTCTCTCTCTCTCTCTCTCTCTCCTTCTCTCTCTCTCTTGTTCTTGATCACTCTCTCTCTTTCTCTCTCTCTCTCTCTTGCTCTCTAGTATTCAACCTCTTCAGATTGATCCAAAGCTCTATCACTCTACCTCTGACCTGCTATTGATCAGAGGGAGAGAGGAAGAGAGCGAGGGCGGGAGTGGACACAGTCAGAGGGCTGGCTGGCACTCTCATCCCTCACACCCTCAGTAAAGAAAGATAAAAACAGAGCAAGATCTCTCTCGGGTCAACCGATCAGAGAGGAGGGCTTTTACACATGCACACATGCACACACACAAACAAACACTTTACACACTCCCACACTACGGTTGTGAAGCATAGAGGTTTTCAGGCTGTAAGAGCCCGACTGGGCCCTCCATCACCTTTCATTTCAACGCTCTAATACTTTAATAGCAGAACGTGAGCAGAATGTAACAGGCTGTTATGGATGTGCATGTCCAGTTGTGAATGGGACATTTACATTATAATGTCAAGTGGTGGCTATGCTTGATCAGAGCACTATGGGCCCAGGTGAAAAGTGCTGCACTAAATAGGGAATAGGGTGTCATTTGGGACGCAGACGTTGTCACTGACTGGTATGTAACCCTGGGCCCACACCACATGCCAAACTCATTGGGTTGTAGCACTTGATCGAAGAACTAGCTTCAGGTCCAGGAGTGACAGTTGACTTTCTAGGCTTCAGGCAAGGTTACATGTCCTCTTATAAGGAAAACAAGACAGTGCTCCACCTCTCTTTCTTCATTAAAACCTTTCTGTATTAAAACCTCTCCCTATCAAAAATGTCTCCTTATTAGCACGTCTCTGTATTAAAACCTCTCTCTATTAAAACCTTTCTTAAAACATCTCTTTATTAAAAAATATCTGTATTAAAACCTCTCTGTATTAAAACCTCTCTGTTTTAAAACCTTGCTGTATTAAAACCTCTCTCTCTCTCTGTAGTAAAACATCTCTTCATTAAAATGTCCCCTTATTACCACGTCTCTGTATTAAAACATCTCTGTATTAAAACCTCTATATTGAAACGTCTCCTTATTAGCACGTCTCTGTGTTAAAACCTCTCTGTATTAAAATCTCTCTCTACTAAAATGGCTCATTATTAACATTGCACTGTATTAAAACCTCTCTATTATAAACATATATTTATTAAAACCTCTCTGTATTAAATCCTCTCTGTATTAAAACCTTTTTCCCTTGTTTTTCTTTCCAAAGTAGAAAGCTTGAGCTGCTCTTGGGTAATTTATTACTATTATTTATTTAACCCTTATTTCACCAGGTAAGTTGGCTTAGAACACATTCTCATTTACAGCAACGACCTGGGGAATAGTTATAGGGGAGAGGAGGGGGATGAATGAGCCAATTGGAAGCTAAAGTGAGGAGGCAGGCTTGGTGCTGGGAGCTGGCAGAGTCGAGCCTGTTTTGTTCCCCGGTGCTGAATTAGGGGCGAGACAAGCAACCCTCTTTCATGTTTGCCTCTGCCTCTCTGACAGGAAACCCACCGTGTCAAATTCCCCATGCCTGGTGCAGACGAGTCACACACACACATGCATGCACACGCTAGAATACACATGCATACGCTAACACACCTGTCACATATACACACACACACACATGACAGAACAACAAACTTTTTTATATTTCCTCTATATAAAATATTTCCTCTATATATAAATAAGTTCAGCTTGGTATTCAGTAGAGATGTGTTTGAATTTGATTATCCTGAAGCTCTCTTTCAAAAACATGTGCTTCTTACATGGTGGAATCCATGTTGGTGTCCTGAATACTAAGGATCTCTCAACTTCTCAGACAAAAGGTTAACTAGCTCTTCCTGAACCACTGCCATGATGGTCTAGTTGTTTCATCCCTTCAGTTATTAACCATGGTGGCCTGGTTGTTTCATGTCTTCAGTAACCATGATGGCCTGGATGTTTCATGTCTTCAGTAACCATGGTGGCCTGGTTGTTTCGTGTCTTCAGTAACCATGGTGGACTGGTTGTTTCACGTCTTCAGGAACCATGATGGCCTGGTTGTTTCATGTCTTCAGTAACCATGGTGGCCTGGTTGTTTCATGTCTTCTCTGTGATGTTCTCTCATTGGCAGGTTGCTGCAAAAACACTATGATTTTTCAGGTCCCTACAATAATAGTTAATCACACACTGTCACCCCACCTCCTCACACCACCTCATACCCCCTCACACACTGTCACCCCACCCCCTCACACCCCCTCACACACTGTCACCCCATGCCCTCACACAACCAGACACACACTGTCACCCCACCCCCTCACACACCGACACACACTTTTACACCACCACTCACAAACCCAGACACACACTGTCACCCAACTCCCTCACCCCACCCCCTTACACACCCAGACACACACATTCACCCCACCCCGTCACACACCCAGACACACACTGTCACCCCACCCCCTCACCCCACCCCCTCACCCCACCCCCTCACACACCCATACACACACTTTCACCCCACCCCCTCACACACCCCTCACACACTGCACCCCGCCCCCTCACACACACAGACACACACTATCACCCCACCGCCTCACACACACAGACACACACTGTCACCCTACCCCCTCATACACTTAGACATAAAGCAGATGTACAGTCTGCTTGTAGGAGGAGAGCCCTCTAACAGCTTCCCTAGCTTGCACTGTTACAGCTTCAGTCATGTCTTATAGTGTTCGATGTAAGACACCAGTGGGAGTTGGATCTGAGAGGGGAGCACTGTGTGGTGTTGGGGGTGTCATGGCCGCCGTGTGAATAAACCTCTTTGGCCTGATTGAAGTGAACAGGTCTGTCTTCATAGTCAACGTGTATCTCTCATTTGGCCCTCAGTGACCCTCTCACCTCTTTTCTCTTTTCATTCTATCTCTCCCTCTTTGGCTCTGCCAAATAGAGAGAGAGAGAGAGAGAGAGAGAGAGAGAGCCTTGCTATTGAGAAAGGCCACCGAAGTCAGACCTGGCTCTCAAGAGAAGCTATGTGCACACTGCCCACAAAATGAGTTGGAAACTGAGCTGCACTTCCTAACCTCCTGCCAAATGTATGACCATATTAGAGACACATATTTCCCTCAGATTACACAGATCCACAAAGAATTAGAAAACAAATCCAATTTTAATAGAGAGAGAGAGAGCGTGAGAGAGAGAGAGAGAGAGAGAGAGAGAGAGAGAGAGAGAGATACAAAGAGTGTGTGTGAGAGAGAGAGAGATACAGAGAGAGAGATACAGAGAGACAGAGAGATACAGAGTGAGAGATAGAGATACAGAGAGATACAGAGTGAGAGATAGAGATACAGTGTTGCTATTTGATTTCCGGCTCACACGGCGAGGGGAAATAAATCAAGTATGCCGAACTTCAATAGCGCTGCACCTTGGTCATTCATTTCACACATCCGTGACACTAAGATGTTTGTTAGGTGTTAAGCCTGTGTTAAAAGATGTTTAAAATGATCACGATACAAAGTGATTGTGATTGTGTTGATTTGTGTTTGGGAACAAAATATAGAAATGGCTTTAAAAAGGTACTGGTAATATTTAATTAAAAAGGTACTAGTAATACTTAATTAAAAATGTACTGGTAATATTTAATTAAAAATGTACTGGTAATATTTAATTCAGTACAGACATTTGTAGGTGGCTTAACTTAACTTACCCAGTTTTCAAAACTGTAATGTTTACATGAATTCTGATTATTTCCAGGGATACACAACATCCTGAAATGTATGTAGATATATTTGTAAAAAATAATACAATATTACCCTTGACAGAGTGACGCTGAATGTTAACCAATTCTCAACATACCCCACTCTACCCTATCGTAAAAATTCCTAAAAACTAACACAGAATTCATCCGTGAGACACATTTGACAGTACTGAAAGTAAGAAAATGTTTACTACCAAACCTTTTTTTCAGGTTCTAGTATAGGAAAAGTACCAATGTTTCTGTATACCGTGCAACACTGTGGTAATGTAGTTAGACCTGCAGAAGAAGTCCATTATGATTTGAGAGCGGGTCACAGGGGAGAAACAAAGACAGGGGTCACCCAGTCTTTGAGAGAGATTACACTTGTCTACAACTCATTTAGAAAGGTCTTATTGGTTGATATCAAAGGCTTTTCTAAAAAAGAGTCACCCCATCGATTTATCTCAAGGAAACTGGAGCTTTGTGTCTCTCCACCTTTATCCCTTTACCCACCTCTCTCTCTCTCTCTCTCTCTCTCTCTCCCTCCATCTCTCCCTCTCACCCTCTCTCTCCATCTCTCTCTCACCCACTCTCTCTCCCTTGGCTCCCCCTTTCTTTTCTATCTCTTTGATTGGTAGGGAGGGAGGGAGGTGGTGTGTTTGTGCCTATTGGCTGTCCTACGTGTAAAGACAATGGGAAGCTGATTGCCTTGCTGTTGCATACTAATAGATATGGCACATGCACACTGACCACAGAGGTATACACAGTGGTGGAAAAGTACCTATGTCAGGTCCTGACTGCAGGGAGTCCTCTGGACAACTCTATGTTGTCTTGGGGTTGCGGTCAGGGCCTGAGAGTAGGGTTGTTTAGACGACTCTATGCTGTTGGTTTTTGTGTTGTCCCCAATTAGAGGCAGCTGCATTACGTCTCTAATTGGGGTCCTATTTAAGATGCTGTTTTTCCCACCTGTGTGTGGTTCATTGCGTTTGTTTTCTGCATAACTAATCGTGGTTGCAGTTTCTCTTTGTTTGTTTTAGAACCAAATTAAAGGAATGTATTTAGACTTCGCCTCTGCGCCTTGTGCCCTGCCTTCATGACAACCTAATAGCCATACTAGAGTAAAATTAAAGACACCTTAATAGAAAATGACTCAAGTAAAAGTGAAAGTCACCCAGTAAAATCCTACTTGAGTAAAAGTCAAAAGTATCAAAGTATCAAAAATATATGTAATTGCAGATATCCCAAAAAACTCTTAAGTAGTAATTTCAAGTATTTCCCCTTAAGTACTTTACTTTTTAAAAATCCTACCATGGTTGTAGTGGATCACACCAAACATTGTGTCCGTTCATTCCATTCTCTGTTGGTAAGAGGGTGCTGGGGAGAGCTCAGGCCCATAACGGGAGGCAATGTGATCTCAGACCAGATTAGGGTCATTGCAGGGATGGAGCGAGGGAGAAAGGGAAGGAGGGAGGGACGCAAGTTGACCTTTAGGGTTCCATCGCTCTCTTGCAGTTTTCAGGTAGGGGGAGAGTTGATCTAGTGAATGTTTTATAGAGGCAGGGCTGGCTGGGGCTGGGGCCTATAGGGGTTGTGTGGGTGTTTTATAGAGGCAGGGCTGGCTGGGGCTGGGGCCTATAGGGGTTGTGTGGGTCTTTTATAGAGGCAGGGCTGGCTGGGGCTGGGGCCTATAGGGGTTGTGTGGGTCTTTTATAGAGGCAGGGCTGGCAGGGGCTGGGGCCTATAGGGGTTGTGTGGGTCTGCCTTTAACCTCTTTTCAATGAAAAACAGGACTGAGTGGTAAGTAGAAAATACCAGGGAACAACACACACACACACACACACACACACATTTAGTAACCTCTTTAGCCCCTTTGTTTTCGGAAACAACAAAGGCTATTTTCAGGAATAGAATCCACCATGAATATTTTCAGGAATAGAATCCACCATGAATATTTTCAGGAATAGAATCCACCAGGAATATTTTCAGGAATAGAATCCACCAGGAATATTTTCAGGAACAGAATAGATGCCTTTATTACTTTTTTATCAGGAGCTGGAGGATAACCTTGTGGTTTCAGAGCGGACTGGAGACGAGAGAGAGAGAAAGAGAGGGATAGGGAGAGAAAGGGAGAAAGAGAGCAGTGCTGGAGGAAGATATAAAATCCCATCCCATCAGGCTGGCTCCATCAGGAAAAGCAGTGGGGCGTTGGGGAGGGAGATGGGGGCCGGTTGCTTGAGGGGGACATGCCCCCTCCATCCTTGACTTTTCCTAAATCAATCTATATAACACACTGCCGTTGTTAGAATCCTACTATAACAAAGAGAACTGGAGTTATAACCAGTTTTAGGAGGGCATGTCATTTTTGGAATGATTCCCCCCGATTGCCCCTCCTTCTACGGACCGCAGGGTCTCCTCCGCTCCTTCTCCCGACAGTGGAAGTCAGTGGATGGTGCCGTGCCCAGTTGATAATCACCCCGATAACTGCCACACATATAACATCAAGAACAATGAAGTAAAGAATGATGGGGGAGAAAGGGGGAGAATGGTGAGTTGATGAGCAAGGTCAAGTGCGTAGGCTAGTTATGTAATCACCTATTGATGAGTGAGGTCAAGTGAACGATGCATAGGCTAATTATGTAATCACCTATTGATGAGTGAGTTCAAGTGAACGATGCATAGGCTAATTATGTAATCACCTATTGATGAGTGAGGTCAAGTGAACGATGCATAGGCTAATTATGTAATCACCTATTGATGAGTGAGTTCAAGTGAACGATGCGTAGGCTAATAATGTAATCACCTATTGATGAGTGAGGTCAAGTGAACGATGCGTAGGGTAATTGGTGTAAAGCTCGCCACCATTGGGCTCTAGAGCAGTGGAAACGCGTTCTCTGGAGTGATGAATGACGCTTCACCATCTGGCAGTTCGACGGACGAATCTGGGTTTTGCGGGTGAAAGGAGAATGCTACCTGCCCAAATTCATAGTGCTGTAAAGTTTGGTGAGGAGAAATAATGGTCTGGAGCTGTTTTTCATGGTTGGGTCTAGGCCCCTTAGTTCCAGTGAGGAGAAATCTTAACGCCATAGCATACAATGACATTCTAGATTCTGTGTTTCCAACTTTGTGGCAACAGTTTGGGGAAGGCCCATGACAATGCCCCCGTGCACAAAGCGAGGTCCATACAGAAATGGTTTGTCGAGATCGGTGTGGAAGAACTTGACTGGCCTGCACAGAGCCATGACCTCAACCCAAAAGAAACAACTTTGGGTTGAATTGGAATGGCGACTCTGAGCCAGGCCTAATCGCCCAACATTAGTGCACAACCTCACTAATGCTCTTGTGGCTGAATGGAAGCATGTCCCTCAGAAATGTTCCAACACCTAGTGGAAATCCTTCCCAGAAGAGTGGAGGATGTTATAGCAGCAAAGGGGGGACCAACTCCATATTAATGCCCATGATTTTGGAATAAGATGATTGACGAGCAGGTGGCAATGTAGTGTCTGTAATAGATGACAGAGGCTATCAGAGGATAATAATTTTTTAATAAACCCTCTTTAGCCTAGTACGTTTAACATTTTTGCAAATATCTGTGTTTATCAAAGATAGACGGCGATAATGAGAGCACTGGGTGGCGTCCTTACTTTGGTGCTGTATTTACATCCCTCCCAAATGAACCATTAATTTCCATTAACAGTGGACCTAATTGGTTCCAAAAATGTAAATGGCTTAAATGGACGGAATGCTGTCACTACTAGTTGATTTGCATTTATTCATGTTATCCAATGCCCTTTTGAGTTCATGGAGATAGAGTTGGGTTCCCAGCAAGCCGGCTTCCTTAGTTGAGAGAAGAGGAGTTCTTATATATTTTAAAGAAGACTTGATGTTGCTTGGTGTGGATTTACAATCATAGGTATACATTTCTTTATAGAAACTTGAGAATCTTTGGTCGGTTCATTTTGGGTTCTGATAGCAATTCACCTGATTCAGATTCAATAGTTGCAATATCCGCTAATTGATCATTACTGTGTAGCTTGTTAGCCAGTAGACGACTGGGTTGACTACCATGGAAGCAATGGTTGAGTCTAACTCGATGGATGGCAAATTCTGCTCTCTGTCTTATCAATAGACTTAGTTATGTCTTGACTTTGAAGAGGGTAGTCGCTACCTGGTCAAAGTGTTTGTTGAGAACGCTATAACGCTGTTAACAACTTTTCCGATTCTGATATCTTCTTTAATTGTGATTTATTCAGCACAGATGCAAATGCAGTTGCATTGTTTAAAATAAAACCTTTTATGTTACGATTATCGACAGAGTTTTTGTTAATCATTAGAAATTAATTCAATTCAGTTTCAAATTGTTCGCCGAAAGTAGGATTTTGAAGTAAGGGAACATTAAAGTGCCATCTTGTGGCTCTTTTAGGAGACGCTGACATGTGTATATGGCAGTAATAAGCATGATGATCAGATAGGCACATATGTCCAATTTTATTTTATTTTCGTGATTAAATCAAATAGAGGAGTAGACAATAGTATGAATTCAATTTGGGAGAACGTTTTGTGCCTTTTTGAATAGAAAGTGTACTCTTTTGCTTTAGGGTTATGAGCTCGCCAGGCATCAATGAGGTTGTAATCAGAGAGTATATGTTGGAGAGCCTTGGTTGCCTGCGGATTTAATTTTTATAAGATTTGTCCCAATAACCAGTTTGAATTCTGTTAATTCTTGCAATATGCTGTTAAAAAAACTGGATACTTTTAAGGAAAGTGATTCTGCCTACCAAGGATGGTGATTTATGGTTATCTAGTCAATGTCTGTCCTTTTGGAGCAGGTGTGTCTCTTGGAGTATTGCTATATCAATATGGATTCTTGCTAGACTATCAAGACAGCTGGAATGCGTGATAGGAATATTAAGGCCTTTCAAATTCCACAAGAGAATAGCTAGTGTTGCCATTGTTTTCTAAAAAGTCATTGTTATCTTTAGTGTTGATAAGCCCATATATGTCAAATTAAAGGGAAACCCACCCTATTCTAATTATAATCTCTGATGATCTATTCTAATTATAATCTCAAAATGTTATGTACCCTATATCAGTCCACCAATTCCAAGCAGTCTTATCAGTCTATTCTGGCCTACTTGGAGTACACGGTGAGCGTGTGCGTAATTTACAATGGCAAGAAGACCGAGACGAATGGATGCACATGCTGCATTAGCTCTGCTACAAGATATGAATAAAAACGACTCAGATGGTGGGGAAGAAATTAATCATGACATCTCTAATGAATCTGAGCCTCAACCTGAACCTACACCTCTGAGACCTAAGCGCAATAAAGCACTGAACAGGTGCCTGCACCACTACCAAATGAAATGGTGAGACAGGAGAGAGGAAGGGACGGCACCGTTTGCTGGTGACTGAAACAACTGACGCTGGAGATGAGAAGCAGGTACATTTAACATTGAATTGCACAGACATAGAACAAGACAGGTACAGCGTCAGAACCGGGCAAACAAACGACATGTGACAATCCCAATTAATGCAGCAGCGGGGAACAGAGCTGGGGAACAGACATATATAGGGAAGGTAATGACATGTGAGTGAGTCCAGGTGAGTCCAATAATCGCTGATGCGCGTGACGAGGGAAGCAGGTGTGTGTAATGATGGTGGCAGGAGTGCGTAATGCAGGGCAGCCTGGCACCCTCGAGCGCCAGGGAGGGAGAGTGGGAGCAGGCGTGACAGGTGACAATGCTATTGGCCGATTATCAGCACAACGAGAGCAGGCCCTACATCTCAAGCAAAAAAACAAATCAGCCACACACTCACCAGCTTTCGTTGTTTGTGTGACATGGACATGCTACAGCTAATCAGGGACTGTGCTGTGGCTGAGGCTCACAGGGAGCATGGACATACTGACTGGGATCAGGGACTGTACTGAGGCTCCCAGTGAGCAAGGAGACACTGCCTGGGATCTGTCTGTTTATGAGCTGGAAGCGTTCTTTTCAATCCTGTATGTCAGTGGAACATTTGGTAGAAAGATTGTTTATATGGAGTGCTTCCGTTCAGACATGTATGTGATTCTTTTCTTTGGAGAAACCATGTCACAGGATCACTTCAGAGAGATCATGCATTACCTCCGTTTTGATGACAAAGAAACGCCATGGTATCCGACGTTTAAGAAATTTCCCCCTCGGGATCAATAAAGTATCTATCTATCTATCTATCTATCTATCTGTCTGTCTGTCTGTCTGTCTGTCTGTCTGTCTGTCTGTCTGTCTGTCTGTCTGTCTGTCTGTCTGTCTGTCTGTCTGTCTGTCTGTCTGTCTGTCTGTCTGTCTGTCTGTCTGTCTGTCTGTCTGTCTGTCTGTCTGTCTGTCTGTCTGTCTGTCTGTCTGTCTGTCTGTCTGTCTGTCTGTCTGTCTGTCTGTCTGTCTGTCTGTCTGTCTGTCTGTCTGTCTGTCTGTCTGTCTGTCTGTCTGTCTGTCTGTCTGTCTGTCTGTCTGTCTGTCTGTCTGTCTGTCTGTCTGTCTGTCTGTCTGTCTGTCTGTCTGTCTGTCTGTCTGTCTGTCTGTCTGTCTGTCTGTCTGTCTGTCTGTCTGTCTGTCTATCTATCTATCTATCTATCTATCTATCTATCTATCTATCTGGAACAAGTTGTGTGTGTGTATGTGTTCCGACTGAACTCCCATAACAAGTCAGGGCATCTGATGAACCATTTGTCCTTCCCCTGTCATCCATATATCCTAACACACGTCTGTGTTAACGGGTGAAAACATTGTGTTGACATCGTTTATCCACTGCTGGGCTGTAAAATATCAGCAAAGTAAAATACAAAATGTTAGGGAAGATACACCACCTCACACAGAGATGTGAGAGAGCACACGCACTCACACACAAACACACGCATGCACGCACACACACACACAGCTGAAGGTGAAGAAGGTATTATGTACTAGATGGAGTCACTCGACAGGGATTAGGCTAAGGTAGTGGAATGCTAATTGTCCTGTGCAACGATTGGAAAAGCAATATGAAACCACCCTGTAGACACACTGGGCTAATATTGTGCATAGTTAGTATGCATGTTAATGTACAGTGCCTTCATACCTCTTGATTTATTCAACATTGTGTTGTGTTACAGACTGAAATAAAAAATAATTCTCACCCATCCACACACAATATCTCATAACAACAAAGTGAAAACATGTTTTTAGACATTTTTGAAAATGGAGGAAACATTGGTAAGCAACTCCAGTATATATTTGTGACCGACCAGCTTGATTCGGTCTTATGTAGCAAAATACTGTTTTTTACATTGGATAAAAGTAGAGACTTAGAGCTATACAATGGTATATCATACACTACAGTTGAGGAACAATGGGAAAGTAATTCTGCTTTGAAAATTGATTAACTTGTAACTTCACTTTTGAGAAAATGGCCCTTGAATGATTTGGTAAACCTACTGGAGAGTTCTTCTTTGTCTTCACCCACTCAGCAATGTTCACACCCTCTTAAGCATTAGCTCCACCCATGTCTTTAAGGATTCACGTGAGGCCATGTGCTAAACAGAGTGAGTACAGTAGTGTACTAAACAACCAAAGATTTCAAGACTAAAGGCTGGTTTAAACTACTTCTATCGACATGTCGGTAGACAGTTGTTGCAGTGACATCGAACTTTTCGATGTCGTTATAAAAAGGTGTAAACACAAAAACGACAAGCTGCATGACATCCACAGGATGGTGGTCCAAAATAGCACAACTGGTGTATTTTAACACCAATAAACCCATCCGTTAAAAAATGAAATTAGTATATGTCAATCTAGCAAAGTAGGCAACTAAAAGCAACTTTCTAAACAATGTTTTGGTTCATTTCTAGCTTTTTAGCTAGCTAGCTAATGTTAAGATATCTGGCTAGCATGTTCAAATATTGACCATATCATATAGCTGACAATGTCTTAACTAATTTGTATGCGTTATTACAGGAAAATAAACTCACAACAAGATCGTTATTTACTAGTTAATGATGAGCTAATTACTGAAAATAGATTACGGTTGTGAGTGTGACGAAATACAAGCACAGCATTCTACTGGAGAACACTGTCTCGTTGGCCTAACTTCATATTCTAATTTGACTTTGGTGCAGGTCATTTTGTTCTTCACATTACCATCTCTGGTAAACACACACAATATAAAATAAAATCTATGTTTATTTGTGAACGGTAAAGTGAAATGGTTACTTGGATAGGGGAGTATTTTGTTTAGACATGTAGCTAGCTAGCTAAACAATAAACCATAATCCCAACTCATAATGTTACTACTCTGAATGAATCTGCAGGTAGCTAAAGCTAACCAACTAGCTAGGTTCAATGTTAGCTACATACACGTCATGTTAGCTAGCGAGCCAGCTAACGTTAACAGGTGAGCTAACAGTAGGCTTTAACTTGCAATGAAACGACTTTCTGACAAAATTAGAAACTTATACTATACAGCGGGTGAAATAAGTATTGAACACCATTTGCCTCAGTAAATATATTTCCAAAGGTACTATTGACATGACATTTTCACCAGATGTTGGTAACAACCCAAGTAATCCATACATACAAAGAAACCACAACAAATAAGTTCAGCAATTAAGTTATGTGTAATAATGTGAAATGACACAGGGAAAAAGTATTGAACACACTTACTGATATTAATTTAATACTTTGTACAAAAGCCTTTGTTGGTAATGACAGCTTCAAGACGTCTCCTGTATGGAGAAACTAGTCGCATGCATTGCTCTGGTGTGATTTTGGCCCATTCTTCCACACAAACAGTCTTCAAAGCTTTAAGGTTCCGTGGGCCTCTTCTATGAATCTTGATCTTCAGTTCTTTTCATAGATTTTCAATGGGATTTAAGTGATTGGCTGGGCCATTCTAGCAGCTTTATTTTCTTTCTCTGAAACCAATTGAGAGTTTCCTTGGCTGTGTGTTTGGGATCATTGTCTTGCTGAAATGTCCACCCTCGTTTCATCTTCATCATCCTGGTAGATGGCAGCAGATTTTTGTCAAGAATGTCTCTGTAAATTTGCCCATTCATCCTTCCTTCAATTATGTGAAGTTTGCCAGTACCATTTGCTGAAAAGCAGCCCCACACCATGATGTTCCCACCTCCAAACTTGGTATGGTGTTTTTAGGGTGATGTGCAGTGCCATTTCTCCTCCAAACATGGTGTGTATTATGACATCCAAACAGTTCAATTTTGCTCTCATCTGACCACACTATATTCTCCCAGTATTTCACTGGCTTTTCCAAATGTTGTGCAGCAAACTTTAAACGAGCTTCAACATGCTTTTTTTCCAGCAATGGTCTTGCGTGGTGAGCGTGCATACAGGCCATGGCGGTGGAGTGCATTACTTTTTTTTTGGAGTGCATTACTAATTGCAGGTCTTTTTGAAGCTCTCCACAAGTGGTCCTTGGCTCTTGGACAACTCTTCTGATTATTCTTTTCACTCCTCTGTCAGAAATCTTGCGAGGAGCACCTGGTCGAGGCAAATGTATGGTGAAATGATTGTCTTTCCACTTCCGTATTATGGCCCCAACAGTGCTCACTGGAACATTCAGAAGCTTAGAAATGCATCATTATGTTTTGCAACAATTAGGTTGCGAAGGTCTTGAGACAGCTCTTTGCTTTTACCCATCATGAGATGTGTCTTGTGTGACACCTTGGCAATGAGACCTTATTGTAGGCCATCAGTTGGGACTGAACCAGCTGATATTAATTTGCACTGACAGGGGGCTGGATTGCTTTTTAATTACTGATAGTTTTCAGCTGTTGTCTTGGCTTTCCATGCCTTTTTCCACCTCCCTTTCTTCATGTGTTCAATACTTTTTCCCTGTGTCATTTCACATTATTACACATAACTTAATTTCTGAACTTATTTGTGTTGGTGTCTTTGTATGTATGGATTACTTGGGTTGTTACCAACATCTGGTGAACATTTCATGTCAATAGCACCTTTGGAAATATATTTACTGAGAAAAATGGTGACGTGTTCAATACTTATTTCACCCGCTGTATGAACATGTAGCTAGCTAGACTTTGTATACATGGATGCACACTTCTCCCTCTCTGTCACGGATGCCATGGTTGCCCTTAGTTTCAAGATGTAATCTGGAGACAGGTGTTTTATACAACAGCTGTCTTCTGTGTGTTCTCTTTTCGACTCCCTCTGCATTATTTGCAAAAAAAAAGCCAGAATTTTCACCATTTCCATAGCCATCACACTCTGCTTCCACTGATTTCAAAACTCGGTCCTCCAGAAAGTGAAGAGCATTAGCAACACTTGTGCAGTTCTTTGTGATATCTTGCAAAAAAAGCAGCACAAGGATTACCTACACATACTGAGCACCTCATGTTATAGACAGAACAGTGCTACCTGGCAGACCAATCCAAACTCATTTCTCGGCATGTCTAGCCCATCAATTACCTCAGGCAATCATGGCTAGCGAGACGGTTCCTGTCTTTTTCCGTGACTAAACACACTAGGCTCGTAATTCAACAATTTCATAAATATTTACAGATGGCACATGTTTTGCAGTTTTACTTTAGTGCCTTATTTGCAAACAGGATGCATGTTTTGGAAAATTTGTATTCTATACATACTTTCTTCTTTTCACTATATAATGTAACTTAGTATTGTGGAGTAACTACAATGTTGTTGATCCATCCTCTGTTTTCTCCTATCACAGCCATTAAACTCTGTAACTGTTTTAAAGTCACCATTGGCATAATGGTTAAATCCCTATACGGTTTCCTTCCTCTCTAGCAACTGAGTTAGGAAGGATGCCTGTATCCTTGTAGTGACTGAGATATATTGATACACCATCCAAAGTGTAATTAATGACTTCACCATAATCAAAAGAATGTTCAATGTCTGCTTTTTTTTTTACCCATCTAACAATGAGTGACCTTCTTTGTGAGGCATTGGAAAACCTCCCTGGTCTTTGTGTTGAATTTGTGTTTGAAATTCACTGCTCGACTGAAGGACCTTTCAGATAATTGTATGTGTGGGATACAGAGTCATTCAAAAATCATGTTAAACACTATTATTGCACACAGAATGAGTCCATGCAACTTATTATCTGACTTGTTAAGAAACATTTTACACCTGAAGTTATTTAGGCTTGCCATAACAAAGGGTTTGAGTACTTATTGACTCAAAACATTTCAGCTTTTCATTTTGAATTAATTTGCAAACAAAATGTATAACATAATTCCATTTGACATTATGGGGTGTTGTGTGTAGGGCAGTGAATTTAATAAATTCTAAATTCAGGCTGTAACACAACAAAATGTGCAAAAAGTCAAGAGGTGTAAACACTGTAAATGCTACACCAGCAATCTTACTGTTACATTCTTACTCATTTCAGTAAGGAGTGCTTAGACGTGACACACATGCACGCACACAACACACACACAAAGGATAAGATAAATGTACATTTCTTAACATTTAAATTTTTTTATCATTTAAAAGTTTAAACGAGAAGAAAAAAAACATAAAATAACGTGATTTCCCAATGCAGATATGGCTCTGCGTATGACCGCTCAGGGGGAATACAGTACAATCTACCGCAGTCATGGCTACCAGACGGAAATCACCTTACAACAATTGTGTGCCTATCCTTCATGTTCTCAGTTGTCAGTACATGGGACTTCATGCCCCACTTCTCATCATTGTGATGACTCATTCCAGTAATGTACGACAGCGTGTTCATAGACATTCAACAATCTGTGGTTAACGCTGAGAGTTTGAGAGTTCGCACTTTGTACTTGCAGAGCAATCATTGTACAATTTCTCTATCCGGCCTGTTGCTTTTTTTCCGACATGGCATCATGTAGTCTGGTTCTAGATATGCCATTAGGGTATTGAAACCGACATCCTCTACCATTGACAGTGGCTGCATATCAACTGCAATCATTTCTGTAATCACCACTGTGATTTTCTCACTCAGTCCCTTATCACACTGCTGCCAGCAGTGAGTATCACAGTGCCTCCCTTTCTGCATTTCACCACCTTCTCATTTATCTTCTCAAAGTGTTGCCATAGAGGACTTTCTTTGTCATTTTTCCAACTGTTAATGACAATGACACGCAGAGTGCTTTATAAACGTGGCAAATCCTTTGAAAGATTCATATCCCCTCCTACTAATGTTACATCATTGTTGCGTAATCTTTCCTTTTATGATGCTGATTGCTGATCAGGACCTGGTAGTGGTAGTTTAGTCCCTGTATGATGCTGATTGGGACCTGGTAGTAGTAGTTTAGTCCCTGTATGATGCTGATCAGGACCTGGTAGTGGTAGTTTAGTCCCAGTATGATGCTGATTGGGACCTGGTAGTGGTAGTTTAGTCCCTGTATGATGCTGATCGGACCTGGTAGTGGTAGTTTAGACCCTGTATGATGCTGATCGGACCTGGTAGTGGTAGTTTAGTCCCTGTATGATGCTGATCGGACCTGGTAGGGGTAGTTTAGTCCCTGTATGATGCTGATCGGGACCTGGTAGTGATAGTTTTGTCCCTGTATGATGCTGATTGGGACCTGGTAGTGGTAGTTTTGTGATAACTGCACTGTGATTCTTATTTTGTAAAAACGTTAATGATACCAATTTCATTTAAACACACACAGATTATCTATTAACCCTAACAGTTATCTTCAATATGTCAAACATGTAGCTTATTTTGTGGACTTAAACCAGATGATAGTGTATTAAGTGAGGTGTTTTAAGCCATTATCAGACAGTTAATGCCCATCCTTCATAGTTTCAGAGCACAGAGTGGTAGAGTGTTGTGGATACAGGAAGTGCCTATAATAAAGGTCTTAAGTGCTCTGGGGCATCCTAGATCTTAGGCCATTTACCCCTGAATCCAAGGCTGTGTCCCAAATGGCACCCTATTTCCTATATAGGTCCAGTTGGCACTACTTTTGACCAAAGCTTTACAAATAGTGCACTCTAAAGGTAATATGGTGCCATTTGGGACACAACCAACGTAGTAAATTATTCTATTTCAGACAAGTACCTCTCTGTTCTAGTTGAGTGGAATAGGAAGGATTAGGGAATGAAATGTAAATATGACAGAAATGGGTTTACTTTATGCAGATGATAAACTATTAGTGGGATTTGTTCTGTACGGTAGACCTAAACCTGTCCCATGACATATTATTTGTGATATGAATATTGTTTCAATTTTGTGTTTTTATAAATTATCTGGATGTGAACTTGTAAAATGTGAAGGCCCCCACCCTCTCCCACCCCCACACCTTGACTAACCATTTCAATATATGTGATGACATGGCAAATTGTGTTCTGTATAATCACAAATAAACTGTTGTTTATGTTTCTCTGTCAACACACTCACTCACACGCGCACACACACACACAGACACAGACACACACAGACACACACACACAGACACACACAAAGATACACACACACACACACACACACAGACACAGACACAGACACACACAGACATACACACTCACACAGACACACAGACACATACAGACACACAGACACACACATTCACACGCACACACACAGACACAAACAGACACACAAAGACACACACATTCACACGCACACACACAGACAAAAGCAGACACACACAGACACACACACTCACACACACACACAAAGACACACACACACAGAAACAGACACACACAGACACACAGACACACACAGACACACAAAACACACACAGACACACACTCACACACACACAGACACACACAAAGACACACACACAGAAACACACACACACACACAGACACACACAGACACACACAGACACATACAGACACACAGACACACACATTCACACGCACACACACAGACACAAGCAGACACACACACTCACACACACACAGACACACACAGACACACACACACACATATACACACACCCACAATAAGGCATTCAGACTTTAAACACGACAATAAGGCATTTGGGACGCATGCAGAGTGTTTTCATTTAGCCTGGTCTCCATGTGTGTTAATATAGTTATCTTAACCTGTGGGCATCCTCCTGTGTTTGAATGAGGTAAAGATCCTGAGACCCAGGAGGGGTAACTGACATTTTCATGAGAGCTTTGCATTCCTGTACCTGTTTCTCAGCCTCTTTTTGGGCGAAGGTCTATAACAGTGTGGTCTGGAGATGTGCAGGTTGTCCTCACTAGAGGTCTATTACAGTGTGGTCTGGAGATGTGCAGGTTGTCCTCACTAGAGGTATATAACAGTGTGGTCTGGAGATGTGCAGGTTGCCCTCACTACAGAGGTATATAACAGTGTGGTCTGGAGATGTGCAGGTTGTCCTCACTAGAGGTCTATAACAGTGTGGTCTGTAGATGTGCAGTATGTCCTCACTAGAGGTACATAACAGTGTGGTCTGGAGATGTGTAGGTTGTCCTCACTTCAGAGGTCTATAACAGTGTGGTCTGGAGATGTGCAGGATGTCCTCACTAGAGGTACATAACAGTGTGGTCTGGAGATGTGCAGGTTGTCCTCACTAGAGGTATATAACAGTGTGGTCTGGAGATGTGCAGGTTTCCCTCACTACAGAGGTCTATAACAGTGTGGTCTGGAGATGTGCAGGTTGTCCTCACTAGAGGTCTATAACAGTGTGGTCTGTAGATGTGCAGTTTGTCCTCACTAGAGGTACATAACAGTGTGGTCTGGAGATGTGTAGGTTGTCCTCACTACAGAGGTCTATAACAGTGTGGTCTGGAGATGTGCAGGATGTCCTCACTAGAGGTCTATAACAGTGTGGTCTGGAGATGTGCAGGTTGTCCTCACTAGAGGTCTATAACAGTGTGGTCTGGAGATGTGCAGGTTGTCCTCACTACAGAGGTCTATAACAGTGTGGTCTGGAGATGTGCAGGTTGTCCTCACTAGAGGTACATAACAGTGTGGTCTGGAGATGTGGAGGTTGTCCTCACTAGAGGTCTATAACAGTGTGGTCTGGAGATGTGCAGGTTGCCCTCACTAAAGAGGTCTATAACAGTGTGGTCTGGAGATGTGCAGGTTGCCCTCATTACAGAGATCTATAACAGTGTGGTCTGGAGATGTGCAGGTTGCCCTCACTATTCTTTTTTCTTTCTCTCTTTCTCACCTCTCTATCTCTCTATTCTCCCTCCCTCCCTCCCTCCCTCCCTCCCTCCCTCCCTCCTGTCTCTCTCTCTCTGTGAGGGCTTGGTTGTGGTAAGGCCTCTGACTCCCACCAGGGGGAGTGGAAGGCACACAATCAAGTCCTCACACACTAACTGGGGAAATGAATGATCCCCAATCAGAGACAGCTGTCTGGAGTTGTCTCTGATTGGGGATAGTATTTAGGCCCCACACACATCCACCTGTGTGTGGATCATTGTTTGTTGTGTTTGACTGCACTGCCAGCAACTCACAGTAAGTCACTGTGTTTTCTGTTATACTCTCCTTTTTGTTTTATGCTTTGTGAGAACACCTCATTTAATAAAAAGGATGACACTTCACCAGCGCTCCGTCTATCGTCCCTTGGCTACTCCGCACCGTGACACTCTCCCTTTCTGTCTCATCTATCCCTCCCTCTCTCTTTATCCCACTCTCCCCCTCCTTTCTCTCTTTGAGTCAGAGATGAGTGATGTGCGGTTTTAAAAAGATTTAAAGTTGGGTTGCAGCCCTACTTCCAAATCCTAATCATAACAGTATGCTCCACTTCTAAAGACGTTGAAGACTGACAATCAAACTCCAGGGAAAATAGGAATGCTTCTGGAGACAGAGTTTAATTCAGGGGGAGAGACAGAGAGTGATATAGTCAGAGACATGGGTCTTCAGAGCCACTGGAAAACAATACTAGCTGCTATCCTCTCTTTTATAAAGGCTGCCATCCACCTGTCTCATAGCCGGCTGTTAAATGGCTTTCAGTGTATTATGAAAATGTCCTAGTACAGTAATCTACCCCTTTCTCTCTTTATCGAATATCCTTTAAGCTCGTAGGGTTTTAGCAGAAGCCACAATTTAAAATGTTCCAACTGGATCGATCTATTTATTTGATTTGATTTAATTATTTGCCCGTGTCTGTGTGTGGCCCGTTCCTATCGATCAAGACCCCTCCCTGCAGGAACAAATATAACATCGCCATCAGCTAGAGTGAAGAAATGCATGAGCTACAACAGTGTAGCAGTGCACTGTATAATGATTCCAGAGAATGGACAGAGCCAATCAGTATGGAGGAGGTGTGAGTGAACAGTGTGATGTAAGTCCATGCTGGTGCCTGCCTGCTGGGGCGCCATACAAAGATGGCAGTCCATTTGTAAAGCATAGTGGGCTGTGCATTCCTAAGCCAAGGCAGCTAGTCCCTCCGAGAGGTATTATCTATCCAAGGCCAACATCAGCACAAGACTGCCTGACTCCAAACCACATATCTCTCGCTCTCTCTCTCTCGCTCTCTCTCTTTCTCTCCAATTATCAATTTAAGGGCTTTATTGACATGGGAAAAATATGTTAACAAGTGAAGTAGATAGTAAACAATAATTAAAAATTAAGTTCGAAAAGAATAAAGACATTTCAAATGTCATTATGTACAGTCATATGAAAAAGTTTGGGCACCACCACAAACCGATGCTGGCACTAAGACCGCACTCAATGAGCTGTATAAGGCCATAAGCAAACAGGA
Source organism: Thymallus thymallus (assembly GCA_023634145.1). Taxonomy (NCBI): domain Eukaryota; kingdom Metazoa; phylum Chordata; class Actinopteri; order Salmoniformes; family Salmonidae; genus Thymallus; species Thymallus thymallus. Next base: position 12,226,666 of record CM042388.1, on the reverse strand, counting down.
AAACACTCATCTAGAGGCGGCACTCCTAGTTACCGGGGACTTTAAAGTAGGGAAACTTAAATCCATTTTACCTCATTTCTACCAGCTTGTTAAATGTGCAACCAGAGGAAAACTCTAGACCACCATTACTCCACAAACAGAGACGCGAACAAAGCTCTCGCCTTCCATTTGGCAAATCTGGCCATAATTCTATCCTCCTGATTCCTGCTTACAAGCAAAAGCTAAAGCACAAAGCACCAGGGACTCGGTCAATAAAGAAGTGATCAGATGACGCAAACTGTTTTGCTAGCACAGACTGGAATATGTTCCGGGATTCTTCCGATGGCATTGAGGAGTACACCACATCAGTCACTGGCTTCATCAATAAGTGCATCAATGACATAGTCGCCACAGTGACCGTACGTACATACCCCAACCAAAAACCATGGATTACAGGCAACATCCGCACTGAGCTAAAGAGTAGAGCTGCCGCTTTGAAGGAGCGGGACTCTAACCCGGACGATTATAAGAAATCCTGCTATATCTTTCGACAAACAGGCATAGTGTCAATACAGGACAAAGATTGAATCATACTACACTGGCTCCGACGCTCGTCGGATGTGGCAGGGCTTGTAAACTATTACATACTACAAAGGGAAGCACAGCCGCGAGCTGCCCAGTAATACTTGTCTACCAGTCGAGCTAAATTACTTTGTTGCTCGCTTCGAGGCAAGCAACACTGAATCATGGATGAGAGCATCAGCTGTTCCGGTCGACTGTTTGATCACGCTCTCTGTAGCCGATGTAAGTAAGACCTTTAAATAGGTCAACATTCACAAGGCCACAGGGCCAGACGAATTACCAGAAATGTGTACTCCGAGCATGCGCTAACCACTGGCAAGTGTCTTCACTGACATTTTCAATCTGTCCCTGACTGAGTCTGTAATTCCAACATGTTTCAAGCAGACCATCATAGTCCCTGTATCCACTACCGGTGCGTGCATTTCCGCCGCTCTAGGCGGAACACAATTGTGCCGCCCCTCTATGTTCAACGTCAATAAACCAACAACACGCAGCCAATACAAGCCATAAGCAAAAAACAGCAACACAAATGCCAATATACACATCACCCAAATAGACAAGTGCAACGCACAAAGTGTCAATTTCAACGCATCTAAATAGTGACTGTAATAATATTGAAAATATTTATATACAAAACCTTGTGCGTAAAACACACACACACACAAGCGCGCAAGGCACATATCATCAGCAGATTCACAGCTTAAAACCACTAGAGACTAAAACGCTTATCTTACCTTTCAGAAATGCTCTCTGATCTCCACACTTGGCTGTGTCGTAACGAGACGTACAATCACCATCATTTGTTCGTTCTACTCACATCCGGAGTACAATCCAAAATTATGGAGTAGTATTTAGCTGATTTAAGCATCGTGAGAATTTTCTGCTGAATCTGTGATGCTAGCATAGCTATGATTTCATTTTGAATGTCTTTGCCAAAATAGTGAACATGTGTTTCTTTTAAAGTTACTCTCCTTATATGTTCAGCCATAACACTGTCAAAAAGGCTGATCATCTCCACAAGTTTGAGAAAGTTGCCATTGTTATGCCCAAACAAGCGTGGACTTCCTGCCGCCCCCAGGTGGTAATTGTAGGTAACAACACATCGGGTAATGCACGTTCTTGTGCAATTAAGGGAATAACCTATGTGTAAATGTAACAATCTGTTGCTGTATTTTTTTGTGTTATCTGTGATCATTTTGTTTTGTTTGTCTTGTGTCATTTCTTAATCATTGTACCTAAACTGTATGTGTAATCATGTATACGCAGGGCCCAGCTGTAAAAGAGACCTTGGTCTCAGTCTGTGTTCCTTGTTGAAATAAAGGTATAATAAACACGGGGGCCCCTCAGGGGTGCGTGCTCAGTCCCCTCCGGTACTCCCTGTTCACCCATGGCTGCATGGCGAGACACGACTCCAACACCATAATTAAGGATGCCGATTACACAACTTTGGTAGGCCTGATTACCGACAACAGTGAGACAGCCTATAGGGAGGAGGTCAGAGACCTGGTCATGTGATGCCAGGATAACAACCTCTCCTTCAACGTGATCAAAACAAAGGAGATGATTGTGGAGTACGGGAAAAGGACGACAGAGCACGCCACCATTTTCATCAACGGGGCAGTAGTGGAGCAGGTTGAGAGCTTCAAGTTCCTTGGTGTCCACATCAGCAACAAACTATCATGGTCCAAACACACCAAGACAGTCGTGAAGAGGGCACGACAAAGTCTATTCCCCTTCAGGAGACTGAAAAGATTTGGCATGGGTCCTCAGATCCTCAAAATGTTCTACAGCTGCACCATCGAGAACATCCTTACTTCCTGCCATCCAGGCCCTCTATACCAAGCGGTGTCAGAGGAAGGCCCTAAAAATTCTCAAAGACTCCAGCCACCCCAGTCATAGACTGTTCTCTCAGCTACCGCACGGCAAGCGGTACCGGAGAGCCAAGTCTAGGTCCAAAAGGCTTCTTAACAGCTTCTACCCTCAAGCCATGAGACTCCTGAACAGATAATCAAATGGCTACCCGGACTATTTGCATTGTGTCACCCCCCCTTTACGCTGCTGCTACTCTCTGTTTATTATCTATGTATAATCAATTTAACTCTACCTACAGTGGGGAGAACAAGTATTTGATACACTGACGATTTTGCAGGTTTTCCTACTTACAAAGCATGTAGAGGTCTGTAATTTTTATCATACGTACACTTCAACTGTGAGAGACGGAATCTAAAACAAAAATCCAGAAAATCACATTGTATGATTTTTAAATAATTAATTTGCATTTTATTGCATGACATAAGTATTTGATCACCTACCAACCAGTAAGAATTCCGGCTCTCACAGACCTGTTAGTTTTTCTTTAAAAAGCTCTCCTGTTCTCCACTCATTACCTGTATTAACTGCACCTGTTTGAACTTGTTACCTGTATAAAAGACACCTGTCCACACACTCAATCAAACAGACTCCAACCTCTCCACAATGGCCAAGACCAGAGAGCTGTGTAAGGACATCAGGGATAAAATTGTAGACCTGCACAAGGCTGGGATGGGCTACAGGACAATAGGCAAGCAGCTTGGTGAGAAGGCTACAACTGTTGGCGCAATTATTAGAAAATGGAAGAAGTTCAAGATGACGGTCAATCTCCCTCGGTCTGGGGCACCATGCAAGATCTCACCTCGTGGGGCATCAATAATCATGAGGAAGGTGAGGGATCAGCCCAGAACTACACGGCAGGACCTGGTCAATGACCTGAAGAGAGCTGGGACCACATTCTCAAAGAAAACTATTAGTAAAACACTACTCCGTCATGGATTAAAATCCTGCAGAGCACGCAAGGTCCCCCTGCTCAAGCCAGAGCATGTCCAGGCCCGTCTGAAGTTTGCCAATGACCATCTGCATAATCCAGAGGAGGAATGGGAGAAGGTCATGTGGTCTGATGAGACAAAAATAGAGCTTTTTGGTCTAAACTCCACTCGCCGTGTTTGGAGGAAGAAGAAGGATGAGTACAACCCCAAGAACACCATCCCAACCGTGAAGCATCATTCTTTGGGGATGCTTTTCTGCAAAATACTGCACCGTATTGAGGGGAGGATGGATGGGGCCATGTAGGCCAACAACCTCCTTCCCTCAGTAAGAGCATTGAAGATGGGTCGTGGCTGGGTCTTCCAGCATGACAACGACCCGAAACACACAGCCAGGGCAACTAAGGAGTGGCTCCGTAAGAAGCATCTCAAGGTCCTGGAGTGGCCTAGCCAGTCTCCAGACCTGAACCCAATAGAACATCTTTCTAGGGAGCTGAAAGTCCGTATTGCCCAGCGACAGCCCCGAAACCTGAAGGATCTGGAGAAGGTCTGTATGGAGTAGTGGGCCGAAATCCCTGCTGCAGTGTGTGCAAACCTGGTCAAGAACTACAGGAAACGTATGATCTCTGTAATTTCTGTACCAAATATTAAGTTTTGCTTTTCTGATGTATCAAATACTTATGTCATGCAATAAAATAAAATAAAATTAATTATTTAAAAATTATACAATGTGATTTTCTGGATTTTTTTTTATTTTTTAGATTCCGTCTCTCACAGTTGAAGTGTACCTATGATAAAAATTACAGACCTCTACATGCTTTGTAAGTGGGAAAACCTGCAAAATCGGCAGTGTATCAAATACTTGTTCTCCCCACTGTACATGTACATATTACCTCAATTACCTCGACTAACCTGTGCCCCCGCACACTGACTGTACCAGTACACCCTGTATATAGCCTCGCTACTGTCATTTTACTGCTGCTCTTTAATTATTTTGTACTTAACACTTATTTTTCTGAAAACTGCATTCTTGGTTAATGGCTTGTAAGTAAGCAATTCACTGTAAGGTCTACACCTGTAGTATTCAGCGCATGTGACAAATACATTTTGATTTGATTTGAAAAAGATTGGAGAAGTGGTTTATCCACATCTCCGTTTTGGATAGATATCTCTTTGTGTTGTTGTTTGTTTAGAGTTTTCCAATTTTCCTAGAAGATGTTAGATTCTATGGATTCTTCGATTACATTGAACTGAATTCTTACGTGCTGTTCCTTCTTTTTCCGTAGTGTATTTCTGTATTGTTTTAGTGATTCACTATAGTGAAGGCGTAGGCTCAGGATTTCTGGGTCTCTATGTTTTTGGTTGGATAAGTTTCTCAATTTCTTTTTTCGGTTGGATAGGTTTCTCAATGCTAATGTGGTAGCGTCTTTGGGGGCGCAGAGTTAGGCAGCAGGCAGGCATACACTAGGAGCCAGGCGGTTAGAGGAGATTAAAACAGTGTCGTATTGCTGACTTGTTCTTAGCAGGCGCTGGGGTTTTTAGTTTTTAGTAGGGGCCTCACTGAGGAGGATTTGGGTTTTGGGATGTCGGCCTGGGAGATGCTTTGTTGGAGTGAAACAGTGTGGGCTTGTGTTTAAGCTCCTTATAAGAACACAGACTGGTCTTTAAAAAAATTAAAACTTAACACTGAAGGAAAGTGGTTGGTTTTAATATTGTTTTCCCCCTCTTTGCTAACGGCGTCAGACATTTTATTTTGATTGCTGAATTTCTTTGTAATTCATTTTCAGAGAATTTTCAGAAGTTATTATTCTTTTTACAAAAGTAATTGTATGTCCTTTCGTAAGAGCGCTGCGGAGGAAAAGTTGTGTTTGCGTTCATTGAAGAATGTTATTTTCCCAAAAAGCATTTCTCAGCTCATCCTTGTTTGTGCTCTATGAAAGAGTGAGTGAGAGGGGAAGAAAGAGCGGAGGACGGAGTGTTAAGGGGGAATCGGTGGAAAGATAGTGAGTGGGAGAGAGAGAGAGGAAAGGGAGAGAAAAAGAGAGAAAGGGGAAAGAGAGGGTGCTAAAGAGAGAGATTCAGGTAAAAAAGTGAGTGGGTGAGAAAGTAAGGGAGAGTAATGAGAGACAGAGTGAGATGGAGAAAGAGAGAACAGAGAAAACAAGAGAGAACAAAAGAGAGAGTTTGGCCATTCTCTGCCCTGCTGGTGGGTTGGAAACCCTAAACATTTGCACAACGTGTGTGTTGTGTTTCTTCAGACTGATTAAAACCATTAGACCTGAACGGGGAACCTCGGAGAGACCTGGAGAAAACAGTACAATACTTTACCCACCTCCGTCCCTCTCTCTCTCTCCCTCCCTCCATCCCTCCCTCGACCATTGCCCACAATATCTAGAAACACTGAGTCATAGCACTTATGGTTTAGAATAGAGGGGTTGTGTAAACAGCGTAACAATATAGTCAACAGAAAGACATTGTTGTCACAAGGGATAAACACTGGGAGAGAATGTGGAGGAATGGAGTCAAGGATGGGCTGTACTGTCTCTGCTGTCAGTGTGTGTGTGTGTGTGTGTGTGTGTCTCTCTCTATGTCTATGTCTGTGGGAAAGGACCAGTGTGGTAAGGAGAGGCATCCATCTTGATTCACTCTGTCTTGGGAGATGGTTAATCTGTAGTACAGCCCTCTCCTGCCTGCTCCTCCATTTCTGCTCCTCCAGTCCTGCTCCTCCAGCTCTGCTCCTCCAGTCCTGCTCCTCCAGTCCTGCTCCTCTAGCTCTGCACCTTCAGTCCTTCTCCAGCTCTCTCCTCCAGCTCTGCCACTCCTCCTGCAATGACTCTTGGTTTAAAAAAGCCTTCTCTGTGAAGAGGGGACAGAGAGAGCCACCCTCAGGGAGGGGGTGGGGGGGTGGGGGGGCGGGGTGGTGATAGCTGGGAATAAGGGCATTGCCTGGAACTCTCTTGAAGGAGCTCAGGAAGGAGGGGGAAGAGGTGCACACCCTGCCCTGATGCATGCTGGGTAATTACACCATATGTCTGTGCTCTTACCTTTCGCCCCCCTCAGGATGGATGATGGAGGAAAATATTGTAAGTCATAAGGTCAGCAGTCTGCAGTCTGCAGTGTGCCTGAGTACTCTCACTGGCTGAGGCAGCTACAGAACGCCATTCCATCACACCACATACACACAGGGACAGCTACACAGATACACTGTACATACATTCTCCTCCGTCACACACACATACACACTCTGACCCAAGCAGAAACTAATTTATGTTATTCCATCACCCTATATCTCTCACACACATACACGCCAATCTGATTGTTCAATGCGGTAAGAAAACCGATTAAAATGTTACGAATCACCAGTTCACTAACGTTTTTTCTCATATAATTGTTTTCTGCCTTATTCCGAAAATAATCTGTTATGACTGAATTGATGCACCCTCTCCTTCAGCCTTTCACACGTTTCTGCATGTAACTGTGCACGGCATTGATCTACAAGTCAGATAACAACTGTGTGCACAGCGCGGAAGATGCAGCTGCTCGCGCCAATGAGAGGTAGGCCTACCCTATCCCTGACCTAATATTCGTAGGCTACATCTGCGAGGCACCTTCAGCATTCAGATGTTTGTAAAATGGCTTTCGCAATATTAAATAATAGGCTTAATTAATTAAGGGACAACCAATGTAATTTGCTAGGTCATTGTTAACAAATGTGCTGTATAAAACTGTATTATACCAGCGTAGCTGTGTAGGCTACCAGAGTGGACACAACTCACATGGCTGAATAATAACATCCCCATATATCAGTGGTTTCCAGACAATCAGAGAGGACAGGGATAGCGTTTCTTCCGGTAAGAGTAAGGGAGGGGGGCTGTCTTTATTAGTTAACAACAGATGGTGTAATCCGAGACTTATTACTGTTAAGTAACAGTTTTGTAGCCCGGACATTGAGCTGTTAGCTCAATATTTGTCGAGGGAATTTACGGTGGCCATTGCTGTTTACATCCCGCCCTCTACTGACGCAAACACAGCGTGTGACGTCATCCACTCTGCTATCGCGAGGCTACAGACTGCGCATCCCAGTGCTTTCTTTGCCATTTGGGGGGATTTTAACCATGCATCTCTCTCTTCAACGCTGCCCACGTTCAAACAGTTTGTGAAGTGCCCAACCAGGAATAATAAAACTCTGGACTTGTTATATGCTAATGTAAAGGATGCACTCCACTGCACTCCCTCCCCTTGGTAGATCGGATCACAACCTTGTCCACCTCACCCCACTCTACAGGCCTATGGTCCAACAGCAGCCTGCGACCACAAGGAACATTAGGAGATTGTCCCTGAACGGCGAATGAGGCCCTACAGGACTGCTTTGAAACAACAGACTGGGATGTGCTCTGTGTAGATACCACTGTACCCACCAGGAAGGTACGCTGTTTTCCAAATAATAAACCCTGGGTCACCAGCGACCTGAAGGCCCTGCTGAATGAGAAGAAGAGGGCCTTCAAGGAGGGGGACAAGGACAAATTTAAATGTGTCCTGAGGGAGCTGAAATTGCAGATTGCTGAGGGGAAGAGAGGGTATAAGGAGAAGATGGAGGACAAGCTGAGGCAGAGCCAGGTGAGAGAGGTGTGGAAAGGTATGAGAAATATCACTGGCTTCAAAAAGTCAAACAGTGGGCAGACGGAGGGGACCCAGGACAGAGCCAATGAGCTGAACCAATTTTTTAACAGGTTTGATACTGGCCATGTCCACCTCCCCTCCAGCTCCCCAGGACACACACCCTCACGGCTGTCCCAACCCCACTTTGCTTACAACACCTCTGTTGAGACAATCAGCGACCCCCTCCCCACCTCCGCCCCCGCTCCCTCTGGACTGATCTGCAACACCTCCCTTCCCCCCACCTCTGGACTGATCCTCAACACCCCCCTTCCCCCCACCTCCCCACCGGGGCTGGCTTTCACCACCAACCAAGTGAAGAGAGAGCTGGAGAGACTACGTCAGTGGAAAGCAGCGAGCCCTGATGGCATCAGCTCAAGGGTGCTTAGGGTCTGTGCTGACCAACTGTGTGGAATACTCCAGCGACCCTTCAACCTTAACAAACTTTTGTGCGACTACAGAGCTGTGTGTCAGAACGGGAAGTGATCAACACAGGGGCCCCCCAGGGAACAGTCTTGTCCCCCTTCCTGTTCACCATCTACACCTCGGACTTCAGATATAACTCTGAAACATGCCACCTACAGAAGTTCTCGGATGACTACGCAATTGTAGGGTGCATCAGGGGTGGGCAGGAGGAGGAGTACAGGAGCACAATCAATGACTTTGTGTTGTGGTGTGAGCAGAACCACCTTCAGCTCAACATCAGCAAAACAAAGGAGATGGTGGTGGACTTCAGGAGAACCAAGGCCCAACTGACTGCAGTCCCTAGACAGGGGATGGATGTGGAAATGGTTGGGTCATACAAGTTCCTGGGAGTCCATATGGACAACAGGCTGGAATGGGCTGGTAACACCGGGGCTCTGTACAAAAAGGGCCAGAGCCGACTCTACTTTCTGAGGAGGCTCAGGTCCTTCAATGTGTGCAGTAAACTACTGCATACCTTCTACCAGTCTGTGGCCAGTGCTATCTTTTATGCAGTGGTGTGCTGGGGCGCCAACATAAAGGCTGGTGATGCTTCTCAGGTAAAAAAGCTGATCAGGAAGGCTAGCTCTGTTCTGGGGATTAGACTTAACACTCTAGAGGAGGTGGCGGAGAGACGGATCCTGGCCAAACTGCTGGCCATCATGGACAACGGTTATGACGCAGAGGAGCACCTTCAGTCACAGACTGATTCCACCACGGTGTGCCAGAGAGCACTACAGGAGGTCCTTCCTGCCGGCGGCTATTAGACTATTTAATGCCTCACCGGGGTGCCGTGCCGTCATAGACCTGGAACTGTTGGGGGGTTAGGACCTAGTTGAACAATTATGCATCCATCCGTGAGTAACTCTGGTCTGTAATCACTCATTCACTCAGGACTTATTTATTCATTCAGGACTGTGTATACATATTCATGTACAGTTGTTATATCATATCACGTGCAATATTGTAAGTCATTCTTGGACTGAACTTACATAGGCATTCACTCAGGAATGCATATTAGTATCCTGTCAGTTGTATATTTTTTAATTGCTTTTAGTATATCAAATGTGCAATACGTGCATTTATCTGTAATTAAACCCTGCACTAAGGACTGTATTTTAAGGGAATTACTATTATTACCCTAAATTATATCATACACACATTTAGCTATTTAAGTATCTCTTCCTGTCATTTACCTGTATAGTCAATGTAACCATGCAAATATTCACTTATCTGTAAATGTAACTGTATATTTACCCTTACAGTTAATTTAACCATGCAAAATATTCACTTACCTGTTAATTTAACCAGACTGTATATTAAGTATTATTACCCTCACTCATATCATACGCACTTTTAAGCTATTTAAGTATTTTTCTGCCATCGACCTGTATAGTATAGTTAACCATACAAATACTTAATAATAATATTTTTCTATATTTTTATAATTTTTTTAATACTTTTTCATACTGCCGCTCTATTTATCGTGTATCTGTCTTTTGTGTATTTTCGTTCTGGCATTTTGCACCTGCCCTGTGTTTTTTACGTAGCTGCTTGACGAAGAAATTTCCCCTTCGGTGATCAATAAAGTATCTACCTACCTACCTACCTACCTACCTACCTACCTACCTACCTACCTACCTACCTACCTACCTACCTACCTACCTACCTACCTACCTACTTATCTTTGGTCATTTTTACATGAACAGGGTAAAGGTGTTATTTCATAACCAGGTCATTCATAATTTTAGCTAAACTGCACTGGTCGGAACTGGAGAAGAGAGCAACTCTCCTCTATAAATTTCCAAGTGGTCAAAACCAGTCGCTTTTGAGACGAGGGTGAAATACAAAACGTGGTACGGTAATTTGGTAAAAAGCCAATCTCTCTCTCTCTCTCTCTCTCTCTCTCTCTCTCTCTCTCTCTCTCTCTCTCTCTCTCTCTCTCTCTCTCTCTCTCTCTCTCTCTCTCTCTCTCTCTCTCTCTCTCTCTCTCTCTCTCTCTCTCTCTCTCTCTCACGCTCTCGCTCACGCTCTCGCTCTCGCTCTCTCTCTCTCTCTCTCTCTCTCTCTCTCTCTCTCTCTCTCTCTCTCTCTCTCTCAACCCTACCACTGGACTTCCCAGTGGTAGGGTTGACCTTTCCTGCTCTCTCTGAGATTAGACATAATTTAAACACATATGTATCTCTCTGCTTGTTCAATTACCAGCCTTGACATGCCCATACGCAGGACGCTGCACGGCTCTGTGAGGCCCAAACAAGGCTAATAACCTACACCTTGTCACCCACCACCGCCCGCCAAAGCCCGCCATGCAGTGTGCGAAAGTATAGCTAATTTAGTTAAACGGATCGCAGTGTGTCGGGTCGAACAATGATGTCATTAACATTACCAAGTCTTTAGAATTATTATCATTATGATTATCCCTATTAGTGTGTGTGTGTGTGTGTGTGTGTGTGTGTGTGTGTGTGTGTGTGTGTGTGTGTGTGTGTGTGTGTGTGTGTGTGTGTGTGCACTTGCGTCCATCCCTATCAGGAAGCGCCAGCGGGTGGAACTATTGATCTTTTGTCTGCATTGTGTCAGGGACCTGTATCACAGGGCGGGGGAGGGAGACATTTTGCGCCACACAGGGGCTCCTTACGTTACACTAATGTCCTTGGCTGCTATAATTGCTGTCATTTTATTTATATGTGTTACAGTGCCATTCAAAAGTTTGGGGTCACTTAGAAATGTCCTTGTTTTTGACAATAAAATTGATCATACATGCAGTGTAGACATTGTTAATGTTGTAAATGACTGTTGTAGCTGGAAATGGCTGATTTTTTATGGAGTATCTACATAGGCGTACAGATGCCCATTATCAGCAACCATCACTCCCGTGTTCCAATCGCACGTTGTGTTAGCTAATCCAAGTTGATCATTTTAAAAGGCTAATTGATTAGAAAACCCTTTTGAAATTATGTTAAAGAAGCAATGAAACTGGTCTTCTTTAGACTAGTTGAGTATCTGGAGCATCAGCATTTGTGGTTTCGATTTCAGGAAACTCGTCAGTCTATTCTTGTTCTGAGAAATGAAGGCTATTCCATGAGAGAAATTGCCAAGAAACTGAAGATCTCGTACAACGCTGTGTACTACTCCCTTCACAGAACAGCGCAAACTGTCTCTAACCAGAATATAAAGAGGAGTAGGAGGCCCCGGTGCACAACTGAGCAAGAGGACAAGTACATTAGAGTGTCTAGTTTGAGAAACAGATGCCTCACAAGTCCTCAACTGGCAGCTTCATTAAATAATCCTGCAAAACACCAGTCTCAATGTCAGCAGTGAAGAGGCAACTCCGGGATGCTGGCCTTATAGGCAGAGTTGCAAAGAAAAAGCCATATCTCAGACTGGCCAATAAAAAGAAAAGATGAGCAAAAGAACACAGAAACTTTACAGAGGAAGATATGGCTTTTTCTTTGTAACTCTGCCTAGAAGGCCAGCATCCCGGAGTCGCTTCTTCAACTTGGATTAGCTAACACAACGTGCCATTGGAACACAGGAGTGATGGTTGCTGATAATGGGTCTCTGTATACCTATGTAGATATTCCATTAAAAATCAACCGTTTCGAGCTACAACAGTCATTTACAACATTAACAATCTCTACACTGTATTTCTGATCAATTGTTGTTATTTTAATGGACCAAAAATTTGCTTTTCTTTCAAAAGCAAGGAAATGTGTAAGTTACCCCAAACTTTTGAACGGTAGTGTATGTTTGACTGTGTGTGCGTGTGTGTGTGTGTGTGTGTGCTTGTGTCCATCTCTCTGTGTGTGTGTGTGTGCCTGAGTGTGCGTCCGTGTGTGTATATCGACGCATAGCAGTTCTCAGATTGCTCCCCCACCCTACAGATTATTCCTAGGGAGGGGGCCTCTAAGTATTTTTCCTGGTTAAGCACACATCCATAATTGGACTGTGTGTCTGGTGTAATTGCAGGGGTTTAAACATGGCCGGATTTGCCCCTGTATGTTTGCCATCATGTTTGACTTGCAGCGTTGATGAGAAAGGAATCCTTCCACTGAGAGAGAGGGGAATACTAAATGGCTACAGCAGGTAAGAGAAAAACTTAGTGAAGAGGTAGCATTGCTTATTCCACATGGTACTACACTGGAATATGTCAATGTATTGTCAAGTGTGATTAGATTTTGACATTGCAATTTATTGTGTGCCTCTGTACGCTATCATTGCCTCTTGAACAAACTTCTAGGCTACAGATTGAATCGCAGAATAATCACTGTCCAGAATCTGATGAGACAGTGACCTTTCTGTCGACTCTCTCACAACAGCCTTGCCTTGCCGTTTTTGCCTCTTCGCTAGATGTATAAAATATGCCTCTTTGACATTCACAACGCAGAGTTGAAAGAGTGCAACAAGGAGGCGTGCGAGAAGATAAAAATTAATCAGGTTTATTTCAAAATGTAGAACATGGCTGTGGGTGTTAGGGTTCGTCGTCAGACAGGCTACAGCTGACTTTCCTCTACCTATATTTACATGTTTTTAATGGAGATGCTTCCCATGTTTAATGAAGGGGTGCAGGATCAGGTAGGTAGGTAGGTAGGTAGGTAGGTAGGTAGGTAGGTAGGTAGGTAGGTAGGTAGGTAGGTAGGTAGGTAGGTAGGTAGGTAGGTAGGTAGGTAGGTAGGTAGGTAGGTAGGTAGGTAGGTAGGTAGGTAGGTAGGTAGGTAGGTAGGTAGGTAGGTAGGTAGGTAGGTAGGTAGGTACTTTATTGATCCCCGAGGGGACATTTCTTAATAATTTCTTAATCAATCATTTATTACCATTAGCATGTTAGCTAGCATTTAACATAGCTCAAGTTGGCAGACTAGAGTTGGTGGACTAGATTCCGAGTTTTGACAGTTTAAAATCTGACAGGCAGTAGAGAGGGATGGAGGAGGCTCAGTTTATTTTGAGACAGAGTAGGTTTGTTTTTTACATGAACCCCATTTAAAATCAGACAGGCAGAAGGAAGGTACAGTTAGAGCTAAATTATATTGTAAAGACAGTTAGAGCTTAGTTATATTGTAAAGACAGTTAGAGCTAAGTTATATTGTAAAGACAGTTAGAGGTAAGTTACAGTATATTCTAAAGACAGTTAGAGGTAAATTATATTGTGAGAGACACTGTACAAAGAGATTGAAATGTCATGAATAATTGACCATGTCACAGGATTAACACAAAAGCTAGATGTTAATTAAAAGTTATTCTGAGCTGCACAAACACAAATTGAATGACAGCTCGAGGAGTGATAATTAAATTACACTGACAATGTAATTAAACACAGATGCACATACAATGCCTACCCTCGTAGAAATAAGGGTACATTTAGGGTAAAGTATTGCTCCCTGGGGTACAAAAATATGAAAATACATAATGTACCTTCAGAGGTACACATACAGTAGGGAGAACAAGTATTTGGTACACTGCCGATTTTGCAGGTTTTCCCACTTACAAAGCATGTAGAAGTCTGTAATTTTTATCATAGGTACTCTTCAACTGTAAGTGACGGAATCTAAAACAAAAATCCAGAAAATCACATTGTATGATTTCTAAGTAATTAATTTGCAATTTATTGCATGACATAAGTATTTGATACATCAGAAAAGCAGAACTTAATATTTGGTACAGAAACCTTTGTTTGCAATTACAAAGATCATATGTTTCCTGTAGTTCTTGACCAGGTTTGCACACACTGCAGCAGGGATTTTGGCCCACTCCTCCATACAGATCCTTCAGGTTTCGGGGCTGTCGCTGGGCAATACGGACTTTCAGCTCCCTCCAAAGATGTTCTATTGGGTCCAGGTCTGGAGACTGGCTAGGCCACTCCAGGACCTTGAGATGCTTCTTACGGAGCCACTCCTTAGTTGCCCTGGCTGTGTGTTTCGGGTCATTGTCATGCTGGAAGACCCAGCCACGACCCATCTTCAATGCTCTTACTGAGGGAAGGAGGTTGTTGGCCAAGATCTCGCGATACATGGCCCCATCCATCCTCCCCTCAATACGGTGCAGTCGTCCTGTCCCCTTTGCAGAAAAGCATCCCCAAAGAATGATGTTTCCACCTCCATGCTTCACGGTTGGGATGGTGTTCTTGGGGTTGTACTCATCCTTCTTCTTCCTCCAAACACGGCGAGTGGAGTTTAGACCAAAAAGCTCTATTTTTGTCTCATCAGACCACATGACCTTCTCCCATTCCTCCTCTGGATCATCCAGATGGTCATTGGCAAACTTCAGACGGGCCTGGACATGCGCTGGCTTGAGCAGGGGGACCTTGCGTGCGCTGCAGGATTTTAATCCATGACGGCGTAGTGTGTTACTAATGGTTTTCTTTGAGACTGTGGTCCCAGCTCTCTTCAGGTCATTGACCAGGTCCTGCCGTGTAGTTCTGGGCTGATCCCTCACCTTCCTCATGATCATTGATGCCCCACGAGGTGAGATCTTGCATGGTGTCCCAGACCGAGGGAGATTGACCGTCATCTTGAACTTCTTCCATTTTCTAATAATTGCGCCAACAGTTGTTGCCTTCTCACCAAGCTGCTTGCCTATTGTCCTGTAGCCCATCTCAGGCTTGTGCAGGTCTACAATTTTATCCCTGATGTCCTTACACAGCTCTCTAGTCTTGGCCATTGTGGAGAGGTTGGAGTCTGTTTGATTGAGTGTGTGGACAGGTGTCTTTTATACAGGTAACGCGTTCAAACAGGTGCAGTTAATACAGGTAATGAGTGGAGAACAGGAGGGCTTCTTAAAGAAAAACTAACAGGTCTGTGAGAGCTGGTTGATAGGTGATCAAATACTTATGTCATGCAATAAAATGCAAATTAATTTGGTAGGTAGGTAGGTAGCATTTAGAATTTTTGATTCCGTCTCTCACAGTTGAAGTGTACCTATGATAAAAGTTACAGACCTCTACATGCTTTGTAAGTAGGAAAACATGCAAAATCGGCAGTGTATCAAATACTTGTTCTCCCCACTGTACATATCACTTGGTACTGTTCGGTACCTTTTAGGGTACCTGTGTGGATAATCTAGTATAATGGTACATTTTTGTACCCAATATTCTGAATATAAATGTACAGTCATCACACACTCTCAAAATGTGTGTGATGAAACCCTGCATCAGTCTTCTGAAAACATAACCCTGGGATAGAATTTTCAGCGGGACAATTACACAAATGTTAATGCCAAAGACACCAGAATTGAGGTGTTGAGTGTTCCTGAATGGTTTACTCTCAGTCCTGAATTAGTCTCAGTCCAGCTGTCCATCAATGATTCCCAACCAAATGTACTGAGCTTGAGCAGTTTTGACGAAAGCAATGGATATATGTTTCCCCAACAATTGTGCAAAGTTGGTAGTATCTTTTTTAATTTATTTTAAAACATACAATCTACCTGCAGTGAAGCCACTCAACATGTACATTACATTTAGTCATCCAGCAAACACTCCTATCCAGAGTGATCCATAGGAGCAACCAGGGTCAAGCAACCCGCCGAAGGGTACGTCGACAGATCTCCCACCAAGTCAAATCGGGGACCTAATCTTATTCAAAATGATTCACAGCTGTAATGGCTGTCGAAGGTGCTTCCACCAAGTATTAACTCTGGGGTGAGAAGAAATACTTAATCAATACATCAACATTTCTATAATTTTTGTGAGAAAGTGAGAAAGTTAGACACACAAATGTCATGTTAATAAAACTGTCTATTGTTATATTTTGATGTATCTTTCAGCCATTACTGTCATAGCTTGGCTCTTCCAAGAAAACATGCAGCCCTTTTTTCAACTCTTTCTATTTTGCCTAAGGCTATACTAGTGATTCTAGCAATAACTCAATGCTCTGCAAACTGTGTTTTTCTTTTTTTCTTTCACTTCTTAGCGGATTATAAACCCACTGGATTATTGGCCAACCTTCCACATGGCATATGATTCAAAATGGAGGCTAAATCTCAATCTCAGTGTAAAGATTAATGAACCTCACTCTCAGTTACACCCAGATGCACCAATATGTAATCTCATCAAGAGATTAGAATACATTAATTTGCTGGAAACCAAAGAGGAGAACGTACTACTACTACTACTAATAATAATAATAATAATAATAATAATGAAGAAGAAGAAGAAGAAGAAGAAGAAGAAGAAGAAGAAGAAGAAACAAGAATTGAAGCTGCAAAATCATGTAGTTTAGGCTACAATTATTTTTTCATAATTAGTTAGGAAAACATTGCTTAGCCGCTCTTTGATCCATCACACATTGTGTGTTTGGTGGCATGTGATGTCTGGAGCCCGTGTTGTAGCTTGTTCTCTGTGCTGCTCGCTGCTTGGTTGGATTAGACTTGCAGATCGGTTCGCCACCACACTGTTTGGAGAAGATCAAATGAGAGTGGTTGTGTACCCTTCCTAACCTGCTGATTATGTGTGAGTGCTTGAACCTCTGATTGTGTTTATGCACAAATCCCACCATCCCTCTCACTGCTGCCCTCCGCAGTTTTGTGCTTTCTCCATTGATAATGAATGTAGAACCGTGGCTTATTTCATCTGAGGCTCTGAACTCAGATACATACAGTCTTCCAGATATAATGCATAGATCTGTACTTGATTCTCTATTCTACACGATAGAGGACCTTAGTTGTTGTAGGGTGAGTATTTCTATGTGAATTACCATATATGATGGCTAGTGTGGGCAGATAGTCTGCTGCTTAATTAATCTACAGGAGACCAACAACCCCACACGACCCAACTCAGCTACCCACCATGCCTCTCAAACTGTCACAGAGAGAGAGAGAGAGAAGAAGAGAGAGAGGGGGAGAGAGAGCGAGAGGAGAGAGACAGAGAGAAAGAGAGAGAGGCTGAATGTCAATTCCAGGTATCCCAGAATTAATTGTGTTCGGCAGCCGCACCACTCACCACAAATTAATATCTTCATTTGTTGGCTCATTGGCGCCATTAATTGTTTTCAAGTCACTTTATTGGCTGCCTGAGAGGCGGCAGAGTGGGAGGAAGAGATTTATTGGCCCATGCAGAACTCTCTCCTACTCTCTCTCTCTCTCTAAGGGTTAATGCACTTTTTGTTTTATTTTTCCAAAGTTAGGGAGTTAGGGACGGTGTGGAGACTGTTAAGTTAGGGAGGAACATAGTTTTAGTTTCCTGGGGTTTTGAACGGTGTGGAGACTGTCATTTTGGCATGGATTCAGGTGTGTTCCTGAGAATAGAATTAAGGTGGAGGAGGTTCTGCTCGCGGTATACATTCTGCTTCTAGGGTAGGCTCATTGCTAGTGGAATATTTGTAAGGGGTGTGTTGGTGCCAATCTCTCCTCTGTTTACCCCTTCGACTAGGGTGGTCTACCTTCAGAAACATAGTTTTAGTTTCCTGGGGTTTTGAACGGTGTGGAGACTGTCATTTTGGCATGGATTCAGGTGTGTTCCTGAGAATAGAATTAAGGTGGAGGAGGTTCTGCTCGCGGTATACATTCTGCTTCTAGGGTAGGCTCATTGCTAGTGGAATATTTGTAAGGGGTGTGTTGGTGCCAATCTCTCCTCTGTTTACCCCTTCGACTAGGGTGGTCTACCTTCAGAAACTGTTTAGATGAATAGTTGTTTTTTCTGGTCTCTTTCTTTGCTGCCTTTCTCCCACTTCTTATGGAGACTCTTCGGGTAGGCTTGCTTTCATATAAATAGCACCAGAGATGAGAGAAAGAAGAGTAGGTTGGGTGAATATGTAAAACAGAAAAAAGTACAGGTGTTTCTGCATGAGACGTATAGTGATGTGGTGAATGAAGTCGATTGGGGGCTCTGGTGGAAAGGGGCAAGTGTGCTGAGCCATAGGACAAATGTTAGTGCCCGACTTGATCAATTTTACATGTCCAGGAATCAGAGTAATAGGCTGTTGGGTGCTACCGGTGCTCCCAGTGAGTTTTTCGGATCCTTGTGGCTCGGCTGTCTATTTCAAGTTTCAAGTTTAATGTAAAGCTCTTACAAGATGCCACTTTTTTCTCAGGTTTCCAGACTTTTTGGGAAAGGTGGGGGCAGCGGAGAGAGGAGTCAATGGTGGGATGTGGGAAAAGTCCAAATGCGGCTTTTCTGTCAACAGTATACAGCTCTCTCATCCTCAGAAGCTAGGAGAATATTGGGGGAACTCGAGCGTAGTATTAGTGAGGTGGAGGTAGAGATGGTGGGGCAAGGCAATGTATGCCTCCAGGCTAATTTAGCTGAACTACGTAGGGAATGGACAGTTTTTTCCAGGTTAAAGCAAAGGGAGCACTTGTAAAATATGCTCCCACTTCTTCTTTGGTTTGGAAATACAGAGCGGTGAAGCCGAGGGTATGCATTGTCTACGGCTTTCAGATGGGCGGGTGACCTCTGTGGTGGGTAGATGTGGGAGTGGACTGTGGAGTTTTATACTGAGTTGTATAGGGAAGAACTGTGTGATCCTATGTGTACTCAGGTTTTGTTTGCAGAACTCCCTAAGCTCTCTCTGGCACAGAGGGATGAAATGGACATTCCCCTGTTGTCTCATGAACTGGCAGAGGCCGTAACTCAGATGTCACCCGGCCGTGCACCGGGGGTCAATGGACTCCCAGTGGAATTTTATTAAAAAATTCTGGGGAATAATTGAACTGGACTTGGTCATATTATGTCTATATGCAGTGTTGTAACAATGTGCAAATAGTTAAAGTACAAAATAAATATGGGTTGTATTTACAATGGGTGTGCTTTACTGGTTGCCCTTTTCTTGTAGCAACAGGTCACACATCTTGCTACTGTGATGGCACACTGTGGTATTTCACCCAATAGATATGGGAGTTTATTAAAATTGGATTTGTTTTCAAATTATTTGTGGGTCTATGTAATCTGAGAGAAATATGTGTCTCTAATATGGTCATACATTTGGCAGGAGGTTAGGAAGTGCAGCTTAGTTTCCATCTCATTTTGTGGGCATTGTGCACATAGCCTGTCTTCTCTTGAGAGCCAGGTCTGCCTACGGCTGCCATTCTCAATAGCGAGACTATGCTCACTGAGTCTGTACAAAGTCAAAACTTCATTTTTCATTTTGGGTCAGTCACATTGTCAGGTATTCTGCCACTGTGTACTCTCTGTTTAGGGCCAAATAGTATTCTAGTTTGCACAGTTTTTTTGTTAATTCTTTCCAATGTGGGGTCTGTTTGTGAACAAAGGCCCAGGACCAGCTTGCTTAGGGGACTCTTCTCCAGGTTCATCTATCTGTAGGTGTTGGCTTTGTTATGGAAGGTTTGGGGGGAATTGCTTCCTTTTAGGTGGTTGTAGAATTTAACTGCTCTTTTCTGGATTTTTATAATTAGTGGGTATCAGCCTAATTCTGCTGCTGTAGGCCCTCCTTGGTTGAGTACAGAAACACCAGATCATCAGCAAACAGTAGACATTTGACTTCAGATTCTAGTAGGGTGAGTCCGGGTGCTGCAGACTGTTCTAGTGCCCTCGCCAATTCGTTGATATAGTATGTGACCGACTGACTTGATTCGGTCTTATGTAGCACCAATTGAAATTGTGTTTTTTTACATTGGATAAAAGCAGAGACACAGAGCTACAAAATAGTATAGCATACACTGCATTTAAGGGAACAATGGGAAAGTAATTCTGCTTTGAAAGTTGCTAAACTTGTAATCTCACTTTTCAGAAAATGGCCTTTGAATGTTTTGGTACCTACTGAAGAGCTCTTCTTTGTCTACACCCATTCAGCATCGTTCACACCCTCTTAAGCTTTAGCCCCACCCATCTCGTTTCGTTCTTGGAGCATTCAAAGCGCACACTTGTTGTTTGTGTACATGGATTTAATTATGTCAAGTCTTTCCCACAACACCACTTTTCAACAATTTGTATAGCAGACCCTCATGCCAAATTGAGTCAAAAGCTTTATTGAAATCAACAAAATATGAGAAGACTTTGCCTTTGTTTTAGTTTGTTCGTTTGTCAATTAGGGTGTGCAGGGTGAATACGTGGTCTGTTGTACGGTAATTTGGTTAAAAAGCCAATCTCTCTCTCTCTCTCTCTCTCTCTCTCTCCCTCTCCCTCTCCCTCTCTCTCTCTCTCTCTCTCTCTCTCTCTCTCTCTCTCTCTCTCTCTCTCTTCCTCTCTCTTTCTGTCTCTGAATCTTTGGACTTCCCAGTGGTAGGGTTGACAGGGTCTGCTGTTAATGATAATGCAGAGGATTTTTTCCAAGGTTGCTGTTGATGCACGTGGTTGTTCTCTCCCACTCTCTCTCTCTCTCTAGCTTTCTCTCTCTCTCTCTCTCTAGCTTTCTCTCCCTCTCTCTCTCACTCTCTCTCTCTCTCTCTCCCACTATATTTCTCTCTCTCTCTCTCTCTCTCTCTCTCTCTCTCTCTCTCTCTCGCTCTCCGAGCACCACACCACTTCAAAAGGTAATTAATTTCCCATCCTTTGGCAATGATGTGGCATTTGTTAAACATCTGCTTGTTCGCTTGCCTAAGTGAGCAAAGAAGTGATATGGAGAAAGAAAGAGAACAGTGGAGTAGGAGGGGGAGCGGAAATGAGTGACCCCTGCCTGTGACCCAAATGGCAGGTACTGGGGCTTTTGAGTCATTGTGCATTTTAAGAACCCCAGGACCCCGTTTCAGCCTTGGCTTAGCAAAAAAACATTCTGCCCTTTCAACAATGACAGCATTCTTCTTGCAAGGACAATGCATCAGAGGAGCTCGTTTGGCTCCTATCTTTTTCTCAACTTTATGAGAAAGCTGCAGGTAAGGAAGAACAGGAACAGGGCGCCAATGCTAATTAGCTAGCCTGCTGTTCTCTAGCCTGCTGTTCTCTAGCCTGCTGCTCTCTAGCCTGCTGTTTTCTATCCTGCTGTTCTCTAGCCTGCTGCTCTCTAGCCTGCTGTTTTCTAGCCTGCTGTTCTCTAGCCTGCTGCTCTCTAGCCTGCTGCTCTCTAGCCTGCTGTTCTCTAGCCTGCTGCTCTCTAGCCTGCTGCTCTCTAGCCTGCTGCTAGCTAAACAATGAACCATAATCCAAACTCATAACGTTACTACTCTGCATGAATCTGCAGGCAGCTAACCAACTAGGTTTAATATTAGCTAGTAAGCTAACATTAGGCTATAACTAGCAATGCAAATGGCTCTGAGATACAAATCATTTTACTACACAGATCATACAGGTAACATTAGCTAGCGAGCCAGCCAGCCAGCTAACATAAAATAGCTAGCTAACAACTTTCTGTCAAAATTAGAAACGTATAATATTTGAAAATATAGCTAGCTAGACTCTCTTACCCGAATACATGGATGAACACTTCTACCTCTCTGTCACCTGTTGTTCTCTAGCCTGCTTCTCTCTAGCCTGCTGCTAGCTAAACAATGAACCATAATCCCAACTCATAACGTTACTACTCTGCATGAATCTGCAGGCAGCTAACCAACTAGGTTCAATATTAGCTAGCTAGCTAACATTAGGCAATAACTAGCAATGCAAATGGCTCTGAGATACAAATCATTTTACTACACAGATCATACAGGTAACATTAGCTAGTGAGCCAACCAGCTAACGTTAAATAGCTAGCTAATAACTTTCTGGCAAAATTGAAACGTATAATATTTGAAAATGTAGCTAAATAGACTCTCTTACCAGTATACTGTACTCTGCTTTCACCGGGTATTCCACTGATTTCAGAACTTGGTCCTGTAGAAAGTGGAGAGCATTAGCAACACTTTTTTGTGATATCTTTCAAAAAGCAGTGTTAGAAAGTAACATACTGAGCAGCTCATGTTATCGACAGAAGTGTATTACATGGCAGACCAATCCAAACTCATCTCTCGGCATGCAGCAGAGAGAGTGTGTGTGATTGTGTGTGTGTGTGAGGTGGTGCTGGATAATAATGGGAATCTGAGAAAAGCAACTTGTGATAATTACACATCCCTGGTCATGGTCATGGACTGGGATGGCAAATGCCACACACAGACATGCATGCATACACGTACACACACGTACACACATACAAACACACTCACGCAAACACACCATGGAAGACTAAGAAATGGCCCAGAGAGAAGACTTGAGAGAGTGGTTTGAGAGTAGAGGAGGAGAGGACACAGATTAGAGAGGTTAGTTAATATGTGGAAGATCAGGTAGAGAGAGAGGAGAGGAGGAGAGGACAAGATGGCTTCTGTCCAAAAGCAGACTAAAAAATAAACTGTTACATTTACACTCTCTCCAACTCTCTCTCTCTCCTCCTCTCTCTCCTCCTCTCTCTCCTACTCTCTCCCTCTCCTGCTCTCTCTCCTGCTCTCTCTCTCCTGTTATCTCTCCTGCTTTAAGTGTAGCATGACTGATCCTTCCAGGGAGTGTGGGCATACCCCGACAGGAAACTGGCATTGTGCATAGCACAGGCACACACAAGAGGGCAACACACACTTAAGTGTGCAGACACGCTTGCATGAGCACAGACACACACACATTGACCCTGCCCAGTTACTGCCAGCATAGCGTGCTCCAGTGGAACACAACATAACACTAAGGCGTTTGGCGCTAGCTTACTGAACTGAACAAAATACCTCCCAGTGAATACGAGGTTTAGACATTTTAACTGTCATTGTTATATACCTCCCTCCATTCTTCCCTCTCCTACTCTTTCCCTCCATCCGTCCTCCCCCCTTTTCTTTATTGCACTCAATTCAATTCAATTCAATTCAAGGGGGAAACACATGTTTACATTTCCAAAGCAAGTACTTCACGGGTTGCCCTTTTCTTGTGGCAACAGGTCACACATCTTGCTGCTGTGATGGCACACTGTGGTATTTCACCCAATAGATATGGGAGTTGATCAAAATTGGGTTTGTTTTCTCATGATTTAGTTGGGTTTAATTATGTTGCTGTCCTGGGGCTCTGTGGGGTATGTTTGTGTTTGTGAACAGAGCCCCAGGACCAGCTTGCTTCTCTCTTCTCCAGGTTCATCTCTCTGTAGGTGATGGCTTTGTTATGGAAGATTTGAGAATCGCTTCCTTTTAGGTGGATGTAGAATTTAACGGCTCTTTTCTGGATTTTGATCATTAGCGGGTATCCGCCTAATTCTGCTCTGCATGCATTACTTGGTGTTTTACGTTATACAAATAGGACATTTTTGCAGAAATCTTCATGCAGAGTCCCATTTTGTGAATTCTTGGTTGGTGAGCGGACCCCAGACCTCACAACCGTAAAGTGCCTCACCTTGTCTTTTAACCACCAGACCCCTGCTGTTTCTAGCAGCTCTGCTAAAACATCCGTCCAATTCAGCTTGACATGAGCCACGCATAGGAGACCACTACTGTGGTACTGAGAACAAAAATAGGATTTCTTTGTATCCAGTCAGTGTTTTACCGAATAGGAATATGGAAGGCCTCATAATGAGTTGGTCTACAGTGAAGGCCACATAGTCAATCAGTCAAATGCTACTGCGACAACGTCATACTCTTTTGTTCCAGACAGCATCAGATACATGGACTACACATACTGACATAGAGGGGCGCTGTTTCACTCGCTGGGATTATTTCTCCAGTGTGTTCAGCCTCTTGCGAATCGACAGAATATAATGAAAATAGTGTTCATATTTTGTTTTATTCCCTTGGCATCCATTAATATACGCCACTGATGCAACAACAGCCCAAGTGCTGGACAAGAAGGTGTTGGTGAGGAATGGACAGAATATTTTGGTCTCATTCATTACTCCGGTGAAGTTGTGCCTGGATCCACACTGTATCTAATATCCCTAGCGAATTGAGGTTGATCATCTGTTGTTGTCTGCTTGTTTTACAGCAGGGTCTCGTTAGATTTACCAGAGAAAGCATCAAGGTAATAAATTAATGTTTTCATATGTTTTTGTGTCTCGGATTGGCTACTGTGCGCAATTGTGTAGGATAGACTATTGCGCAACACCCAATGCTCTTCGTATTAATTATTCTTGATATAATGACAACACATTACATAACCTATTGGGTTTATTCATAATATGATCACGTAATGGAATACATGACAAAAACATTTTGTTTTCTATGTTACACCTGCAATGTTAAACAATACAAGGGGCTTGAAGTAGCCTACTTGAATATGGAGATCAGAAATTCAAATACTGGAATAGGCCTATCTTGAAAATCAGAAATGTACTTCATTTGGTGCTTGAAAAGTCCTTGTAATTATTGTAGTCAATTTAGAAGTTCTCCGGCTCCCTTATAATTATCTGATTTCATTTTTGATCCGTTTTTTTGTGAGAAAGGTGACCACTCCATTTAGTGTTTTGCCTCTTCTGTTGCACTTGTATACGTGGTTACAATGTGTATCACACTGATCGAGTTAAGAAAGCTGGGGGTGTGGCTATATATGTATAGACTAAATTCCTTGTAAGTGTGGCAAAGTCTGAAACTATTTGTAAACTGTTGGAATTTCTTTCTTTGAATCATGAGGTTTCAAAGCGACTCTCTATAGCTTAATCTTGCCTGGGCTAAAACAAGAAAATCATGTTCTGATGCTAATTGGCTTCTTTTTAGGCAGCTATGAACCAAGTGTTATTCTCTTCTCAGTAAGGCCAAGTCTGAATATTTTATGTCTGTTACCACTGATAACCTGAATGAGCCTAGAAAGTTTTGGAAGGCTATTAAGTCTATGTCTGGTAACAGTAATGTCAATGAATTACCATCATGGGTATTGAAGGACTCTGTTGCTGTATATGACAAAACTGAAATGCTGAAGTTAAGATGGCGCCGACCAAGATGGCAGCTTCGCGACTAGCCCTTAGGAAACTGCAGTATTTTGTTTGTTTATGTACTATTTTTTACGTTATTAGCTCAGGAGCTATTTTTTTGTCATTACATACAGCCAGGAAGAACTATTGGATATTAAAGCGGCGGTAACTCACCTGAACCACCAGCATTACGACCAGAATTACGACTTCCACGGAGCATATCCATTGTTTGCAATCCCCAGAGCAATTTACCTTTTTCCAGATGCTGACCACAAAACAATGCCGGCGGAGGAAAGGTACTCAGGGCAGACATCTGGCATGACTCAGGAAGCGTGCACACCACCCTGAGTATTTTATTCGCTAATGTCCAATGTCTGGATAATAAGGTCGATGAGCTTTGAGCGAGAGTTGCTTTTCAGCGAGACACCAGGGATTGTAACATACTCTGCTTCACAGAAACATGGCTTTCTGGTGATGTTCTGTCTGACTCCGTGAAGCCAGTTGGGTTCTCATTGCATCGCGCCGACAGGAATAAACATCTCTCCGGGAAGCAGAAGGGTGGAGGTTTTATGATTAACGACTTATGGTGTAACTGTGATAACATACAGGAACTCAAGTCAGTCTGTTCACCCGATTTAGAATAATCAAATGCCGACCATTCTACCTACCGAGGGAATTTTTGGCCATCATTGCCACAGGCGTATATATACCCCTTCAAGCTGATACCATGCGGGCCCTCAAAAAGGCTCTGAAATCACAGTTCAATGAGTCACAGTTCAATGGCTCAGACACGAGACGCATGTGGCAGGTTCTACAGACAATCACGGATTATCAAAGGAAAACCAGCCATGTCGTGGACACCGACGTCTTGCTTCCGGACAGGCTGAACACCTTTGCTCGCTTTCAGGATAATACAGTGCCACCTACGTGGCCCGCTACCAAGGACTGTGGGCTCTCCTTCTCAGTGGCCGATGTGAGTAAAACATTTAAGCGTGTTAACCCTAGCCGCGTCCTCAGAGCATGTGCAGATCAGCTGGCTGTTGTGTTTACAGATATATTCAATCTCTCCCTATCCCTGTCTGTTGTCCCCACATGCTTCAAGATGGCCACCATTGTCCCTGTACCTAAGAAAGCAAAGGTAACTGAACTAAATGACTTTCGCCCCGTAGCACTCACCTCTGTCATCATGAAGTGCTTTGAGAGACTAGTCAAGGATCATATTACCTCCAACTTACCTGCCACCATAGACACACTTCAATTTGCTTGCCGTCCCAATGGATCCATAGATGATGCAATCGCCACCACATTACACACAGCCCTATCCCATCTGGATAAGAGGTATACCTATGTAAGAATGCTGTTCATTGATTATAGCTCAGCATTCAACACCATAGTACCCTCCAAGCTCATCATCAAGCTCGAGGCCCTGAGTCTGAACCTCGCCTGTGCAACTGGGTCCTGGACTTCCTGACGGGTCGCCTCCAGGTGGTGAAGGTAGGAAACAACACCTCCTTCTTGCTGATCTTCAACACTGGGGCCCCTTTAAGGGTGCGTACTCAGCCCCCTCCTCTACTCCCTGTTCACTCATGACTGCGTGGCCAAGCACGCCTCCAACTCAATCATCAAGTTTGCAGATGACACAACAATAGTAGGCTTGATTACAGACAATGATGAGACAGCCTACAGGGAGGAGGTGAGGGCTCTGGGAGTGTGGTACCAGGAAAATAACCTCTCACTCAACGCTGAACCACTTACATATACTGTCGTATGCAAAAGTTTGTCACCCCTCTGTGGCTGCATAATAATTTACTCTGTCGTCACAGAAAATGATCACAGTGGCATGCCATTCATTTTCTAATAAAAGCTGAGTGCTGGGGTATTGTCCAAACAAAGATTTTTAGTGTAGCAATATTAAGTTGTATGAAATTAAATCAGATGTGAAAAATAGGCTATGCAAAAATTTTGATTTGAATACCTGTAACTACTTAGCACTGATTAATTGGAACACACAATTGTTTTGGTGAGCTCATTAAGCCTTAAACTTCATAGACAAGTGTATCCAATCATGAGAAAAGGTATTTAAGGTGGCCAATTGCAAGTTGTTGTTCTCTTTGACTCTCATCTGAAGAGTGGCAACATGGGGGCCTCAAAACAACTCTCAAATGATCTGAAAACAAAGATTGTTCAACATTATGTTTTAGGGGAAGGCTACAAAAAGCTATCTCAGAGATGTAAACTGTCAGTGTCCACTGTGAGAAACATAGTGAGGAAATGGAAGACCACAGGCACAGTTCTTGTTAAGGCTCAGTTCAATTAGAGGCTCTACTAAATATTGATGTGATTTTTCTGTTGGGGTGCCAAAATGTATGCACCTGTCTAATTTCGTTTTGATACATATTGCACATTTTCTGTTAATCCAATAAACCTAATTTCACTACTGAAATATGACTGTATCCATCAGTTATTTGATAGATCAAAATGAAATTGCTGATCCAAACACCCAATTATTTATAAATAGAAATCATGGAAATTGTCAGGGGTGCCCAAACCTTTGCATACGACTGTATGTTCAATCTAACCCTGGAATGTAATGAAATTCCAAGAATCTGTAAATTGGCATTTGTCCATCCACTTTTAAATAATTATAGGCCAAACTCAAAGCTGTCACCCCTGGTGAAAATACTTTCTTAGTGATCAGCTAAAAAAGTTTGTATATACTAACTCTATTTTATCAATGTACCAATCGGGATTCAGGAAGAAGCATAGCACAATTACAGCAGCCAAGGTTTTAAACGATATCACTGAAGCCCTTGACAAAAAACAGCACTATGTCTCAGTTTTTATTGATCTCTCTAAGGCTTTTGATCATGTTGATCATGCTATGCTGAGGCAGAGTTTGTCGAGCGTAGGTCTTTTGCAGGATGTAGTTGCATGGTTTGTCTGATAGAAATCAGTCTGTAATGGTGCGCCCCAGGACTCCGTTCTTGGTCCCCTCTTATTCACTATTTATATAAATAATTTAGACAAAAATTTGCAAAATGTGCAACTTCACTTTTTATGCTGATGATACTGTTATGTATTGTTGTGCCTCGTCTCTCACAAAAGCTTTCCAGAACTTGCAAACTGCTTTTTATACTGTTCAACATACCTTGTGCCAATTGAAGCGTATCCTCAATGCTGACAAAACTAAACTAATGGTGTTTCTAATATAGGGTTATACTGTATATTAGGCCCTATATGTACAATTATATAAATTATACAATTACAATGAAGTGCTTTAAAAACCCCTGAAAGTCCTTGAATTGTACTTGCCAATGTCTGCATGAACCCTGCTTAAAGGATGTATAGTCATATGCCTATGTTGTTGTATAGGTGGAGTTATGGGACAATTGACATATATTCACTTTTATTCCTCTAAGTACACATGTGGAACTGCATGAAAATCATTTTAATTTCTGTTTCAATACGTTCTTACATTTTGATCTCAATGTCACACATTGGGCCCATTATTTATAGAAAGATCCTTATACATTGTACATGTAAACACTTAATGAAAAGGTAGTCATATGTCATCACCATTACAGAGAAATGTCTCCAGTCAAAGTACAACACAAAATGCAATGGAAATATCATCAACCATGGTAGGAGTTTATGTCTGAAGTACTTAACAACTTCCAATGCCCTGTGTGTGTGTGTGTGTGTGTGTGTGTGTGTGTGTGTACGTGTACCTACCTACCTACCTACCTACCTGCCTGCCTGCCTGCCTGCCTGCCTGCCTGCCTGCCTGCCTGCCTGCCTGCCTGCCTGCCTGCCTGCCTGCCTGCCTGCCTGCCTGCCTGCCTGCCTGCGTGCGTGCGTGTGTGTATGCGTCCTCTTACATCTCACTCCCTCCTCCCTCTCTCCTTTGGGGCGGCAGGTAGCCTAGTGGTTAGAGCGTTGAGCCAGTATCCGAACGGTTGCTGGTTCGAATACCTAAGCCGACAAGGTGAAAAACCAGTCGATGTGTCTTTGAGCAAGGCACTTAACCCTAATTTGCACCGTACTACTATTGCTGACCCTGTAGGTAGGCCGTCATTGTAAATAAGAATTTGTTCTTAACTGACTTTCCCAGTTAAATAAATTGAAAATAAAAACCCCTTCTAGTTGGCTGATGTGCAGGTTGTTTGTGGAGACGTTCCAGGGCTTTAGCCATGTGATCCTGATGTCTTAGCCTTGATTGTCTCAGTAATGCAGGATTTGATTTGCTCTCATAAACATAATGGCATAATGAGCATGCAGCGATGCACAGAGCCATCTCGTCCGCAAGAGAGGCTTTTATTTCTGGATCTTCAGGGAAATTAAACCTGTTTGCCCACATGTCTGAGGGAGTTACACACACAGAGACACACACACTAACACAGTCTCTCTCTCACTCCTATACCCCACACACTAACACAGTCTCTCTCTCACTCCTATACCCCACACACTAACACATTCTCTCTCTCACTCCTATACCCCACACACTAACACAGTCTCTCTCTCACTCCTATACCCCACACACTAACACAGTCTCTCTCTCACTCCTATACCCCACACACTAACACAGTCTCTCTCTCACTTATATACCCCACACACTAACAGTCTCTCTCTTACTCCTGCATACACACACACACACACACACATGCCACAAATACACGTCCAACTGAAAGTTCTTCTAGATAGATAGATAGATAGATGTGAGTGGGGTGAGTGATAAAAGAGACGAGCGATGTCTCTGGGGTGAGTGATAAAGTAGAGGAGCGATGGCTCTGGGGTGAGTGATAAAGTAGAGGAGTGATGTCTCTGGGGTGAGTGATAAAGGTGGGAGCGATGGCTCTGGGGTGAGTGATAAAGGTGGGAGCGATGGCTCTGTGGTGAGTGATAAAGGTGGGAGCGATGGCTCTGGGGTGAGTGATAAAGGTGGGAGCGATGGCTCTGGGGTGATTGATAAAGGTGGGAGCGATGGCTCTGGGGTGAGTGATAAAGTTGGGAGCGATGGCTCTGAGGTGAGTGATAAAGGTGGGAGCGATGGCTCTGAGGTGAGTGATAAAGGTGGGAGCGATGGCTCTGAGGTGAGTGATAAAGGTGGGAGCGATGGCTCTGAGGTGAGTGATAAAGGTGGGAGCGATGGCTCTGAGGTGAGTGATAAAGGTGGGAGCGATGGCTCTGAGGTGAGTGATAAAGGTGGGAGCGATGGCTCTGAGGTGAGTGATAAAGGTGGTAGCGCGCACTGAGAACTGAAAGGTTATCTAGCAGATATATGAGCCTGCCTCCTTCTCCAGTGAGGCCATTAAAGAAGGGAGACAACTTTAATGTTTTACCTTTCTGATTTATGGTGCCAAGGCCTTCCTATGTTATCCCCACAGTTAGAGGCGGGAGGGTGGAGGGTCAGTGTTGCCAAGGCCTTCCTATGTTATCCCCACAGTTAGAGACAGGAGGGTGGAGGGTCAGTGTTGCCAAGGCCTTCCAATGTTATCCCCACAGTTAGAGACAGGAGGGTGGAGGGTCAGTGTTGCCAAGGCCTTCCTATGTTATCCCCACAGTTAGAGGCGGGAGGGTGGAGGGTCAGTGTTGCCAAGGCCTTCCTATGTTATCCCCACAGTGAGAGGCAGGAGGGTGGAGGGTCAGTGGTGCCCGGTCACAACAATGGACTGACTGAGCATCAGAGATGGTGATGGTTGCAAGGAAAAAACGCTAGATGCATTGGGTACTTTCTCAATTTCTTGCATCGTTTCTCATTGCCTCCCTCTTAAAACACATCAAATGAGAAGGTTTGAGGAGAGGGACCTTGGATCATACTCTGTTTGAGAAGGAGGCAAGGAGAGAGGAAGCAACGTGTTGTTGGTGTTGTGTTGGTGGTGTGTTGTTGGTGGTGTGTTGTTGGTGTTGTGTTGGTGGTGTGTTGTTGGCGGTGTGTCGTTGGTATTGTGTTGGTGTGTTGGTGATGTGTTGTTTGTGTTGTGTTGGTGGTGTGTTGTTGGTGGTGGTGTGTTGTTGGTGATGTGTTGTTGGTGGTGTTTAGTTGGTGGGACATAGGGCTTTAGGCTGCAGTGAATGGCCAGCTGAACTGACGTGAACCAGGGGGCTTTATAGGGCTTTATATGGCCAACAGGATGCAGGAGGGTTTAGTGGCCAGACCCACTGCCTCATGGGAAATGTAGTTCTATAGGGGGCTATGGAGAGCTGATCCGACCCGGCAACAGAACGATAGGCCTGATCGAATATAACTAATATACCTGTCAGTAATAAGCTGGAGCTCTATGTTTCTCTGGGTCTTTGTGTGTTATGACCAGAGGATGATGTGTGTGTGTGTGTGTGTGTGTATGTGTGCCTGGACAGTGGCTGATCAGTGTGTGTGTGTGTGTGTGTGTGTATCTGGGCAGTGGATGATCAGTGTGTTAATGTGTGTGTGTGTGTGTATGTGTGTGTCTGGGCAGTGGATGATCAGTGTGTTAATGTGTGTGTGTGTGTGTATGTGTGTGTCTGGGCAGTGGATGATCAGTGTGTTAATGTGTGTGTGTGTGTGTCTGGGCAGTGGATGATCAGTGTGTGTGTGTGTGTGTATCTGGGCAATGGATTATCAGTGTGTGTTAATGTGTGTGTATGTGTGTGTCTGGGCAGTGGATGATTAGTGTGTGTGTGTGTGTGTGTGTGTGTGTGTGGGCAGTGGATGATCAGTGTGTGTTATTGTGTGTGTGTGCGTGTGTGTGTGTGTGTGTGTGTGTGTGTGTGTGTGTGTGTGTGTGTGTGAGTGTCTCTGGGCAGTGGATGATCAGTTTGTGTTAGTGTGTGTGTGTGTGTGTGTCTGGGCAGTGGATGAAGAAGGAGGGCCTGCTTGGCTGTAGGGAGCTGTGGCCTGGCTATGAGTGTCTCAGTGGGACACTCATAGCCAGGACACACTCAAACAGGGCCAGGCCACTGGGCTAAATAATGTCAGGCCCTGGAACAGATTTCACACCCAGCACATAGAGAGGAAAGGGGCCACTATGCTAAATAACCACAAGCTCCGGAACAGATCTCAAACCCAGTGGGAGGTCTTAACAGCCTGGCCAGACCACCATCAGAGCAGCCCTCCAGGTTACGTACATCCTCACCACACACACACACACATACACTGTATGCACTGCCCACGGTATGTTTATTAAATACACTACATGACCAAAAGTATATGGACATTTTTGGATCATTGCTGCAGGAACTTGATTCCATTCAGCCACAAGAGCATTAGTGAGGTCGGGCACTGATGTTGGGCGATTAGGCCTGGCTCGCAGTCAGCATTCCAATTCATTCCAAAGGTGGTTGATGGGGTGGAGGTAAGGGCTCTGTGCAGGCCAGTCAAGTTTTTCCACACCGATCTTGACAAACCATTTCTGTATGGACCTCGCTTTGTGCATGGGGGCATTCTCATGCTGAAACAAGAAAGGGCCTTCCCCAAACTGTTGCCACAAAGTTGGAAGCACAGAATCTTCTAGAATGTCATTGTATGCTGTAGCATTAAGATTCCCCTTTCTGGAACTAAGGGGCCTAGCCCCAACCATGAAAAACAGCCCCAGATCATTATTCCTCCTCCACCAAACTCTACAGTTGGCACTATGCATTCAGGCAGGTAGCGTTCTCCTGGCATCCTCCAAACCCAGATTTGTCCGTCGGACTGCCAGATGATGAAGCGTGACTCATCACTCCAGAGAACACGTTTCCACTGCTCCAGAGTTCAATAGTGGCGAGCATGGTGATCTTAGGCTTGTGTGCGGCTGCTCGGACTTAGAAACCCATTTCATGAAGCTCCCGAAGAACAGTTATTGTGCTGACTTTCCTTCCAGAGGCAGTTTGGAACTCAGTAGTGAGTGTTGCAACCGAGGAAGACTATTTCTACGCGCTACGCACTTCAGGACTCGGCGGTCCCATTCTGTGAGCTTGTGTGGCCTACCACTTCGCGGCTGCGCCGTTGTTGCTCCTAGACATTTGCACTTAACAGCACTTACAGTTGACCGGGGCAGCTCTAGCAGGGCAGAAATTTGAAGAACTGACTTGGAAAGGTGGCATCCTATGACGGAGCCACGTTGAAAGTCACTGAGTTCTTCAGTAAGCCTATTCTACTGCCAATGTTTGTCTATGGAAATTGCATGGTTGTGTGCTCGATTTTATACACCTGTCAGCAATGGGTGTGGCCAAATCCACTAATTTGAATGTATGTAACCTAGTGGCTGGGAGCTCCTGGGGATGAGATGAGACTGAGAGAGGTTGTCTGTTACTGGCAGCCACTGGAGGCCTGCTGGGAACCATATGGAGAGTCAGGAGGCCCAGTTATATGGATCTTACTGTAGACTAGCTACTCACTGGTGTGACACTCCTCCCACTGAACTTAGCGTTAGAATATGCCCCCAGTGTACTCTCATAGAATGGAACCTACATGAAATGCATTGTGTGAGATGCAATGCAGTATGTGTGTGTTTGTGTGTGTCTACCATTGCTTTCCAACTCCAGACATTTTAACAACACTTGTTAATGAGAGAGAAACGGTGAGGGGAATGACAACCTAGTAGGTCTTGTTTTGGAGATGAGAGAATAAGTTATATTATGGATGTTAACCCTAGGGCAACCATTTATACCTGTTAGTGTTCTCATTAATGAAAGAGTAGCTTTAATTGACTGCCCGGTGATTTAAACACACACCCACAAATAAACAACTCTGAACTCAATGAGGCTCAGACCCAGAGTGCGTGTCTTTGACCACTTTGCCACGGCAGTTCACAATTCTCTAGTAAGAAGGGAGAGTACTTGATTGTACTTGATGTAAACAGTGTTTTTAGTTATTTTGTTTAAAGCCTTCCCCAAACCATAGTCCTAACCTTAACCACACAGAATTAATACTTAAACTTAACCCTGGGAGTTGTTTCTGTTTTAACCCTTTAACCACGAGGAATTAACGCTGTAACCACACAGAATTAATGTAGAAATAATCGACGTTCATCCAAAATACAGCAAATTCCGAAGTGAAACTACGAGATCAGGTTGAGGAGAAGACCTCTCTCTCTAACCCTAGAGACTAGGATTGCAAAATTCCTGGAACTGTTAATAAAACCGGATGGAGGATTCCCGGCATCAGGAGGGAATAAGCAGGAAATACATAATACTTCAACCAGGATTTCTGGAAAACCAGGGAATTTAGTCAACGTTCCCGGAATTTTGCAACCCTACTAGGGAATCAGATTTAGTGTATGCAGATGAGCTACACACAGCCACTTGCATCAGACACTAATTGCTTTGTTGTGTACCTTGACTGTGGTTGGGATGGCTCGTGTGTGTGTGTGTGTGTGTGTGTGTGTGTGTGTGTGTGTGTGTGTGTGTGTGGTTGGTTGGTGGGAGTTTGTATTCATGAGAAATTACTTGGAACATACAACCCCTGGCACTCTTTCCAACTCTTTCTCTCTTTTTTCTACCTCTGGAACAGTCTCTCTCTCTCTCTCTCTCTCCATGCAAAATCCAACACAATGTCAATATAACATCCATCCAAGTCCAGCTGGATACTGGACAACCACATGTTCTCACAGGCTGAAGGTTCCCGTATACCCCTACATGTCCCCACATACCTCTACATGTCCCCACATACCCCTACATGTCCCCACATACCCCTACATGTTCCCACATACCCCTACATGTCCCCACATACCCCTACATGTGCCCACATGCCCCTACATGTCCCCACATACCCCTACATATTTCCACATAACCCTACAAGTGCCCACATACCCCTACATGTCCCTACATACCCTTACATGTCCCTACATACCCCTATATGTCCCCACATTCCCCTACATGTCCCTACATACCCTTACATGTCCCTACATACCCCTACATGTCCCTACATACCCTTACATGTCCCTGCATTCCCCTACATGTCCCTACATACTCTTACATGTCCTACCTACCCTTACATGTCCCTATATACCAATGTATGTCTCCACATACCCCTACATGTTCCCACATACCCCTACATGTCCATATTACATCCATAACATCCATTCAAGTCCAGCTGGATACTGGATACTGGACAACCACATGTTCTCACAGGCTGAAGGTCCCCACATATCCCTACATGTCCCCACATACTCCTACATGTTCCCACATGCCCCTGCATGTCTCCACATACCCCTACATGTCCCTACATACTCCTACATGTCCCTACATACCCCTCAGTGGCCCAGTAGAACCTTTGTTGACTCTACAGGCATAAAGCAGTCCAGTCTCTTGGTTGTCTAATGAGAGAGCAAAGAGGAGACTGCCTTTCTCTTCCTGTTAACATTCACTTCATCATACTGCCTACCAGTCTTCTTCTCTGTTTATAGACTGGATGTCACTTCATCACACTGCCTACCAGCCTTCTTCTCTGTTTATAGACTGGATGTCTTTTTCTTTCAAGCACTTATTATTTTCTCTCCATATTCCCCCCTTTCTTTTATCTGTCTTACTAACCTGCCTGTGTTGGATTTGTGGAGCCAAAAAAGGAGTACAAAAAACCAAGCCAATATATCATTTTGACAGTTTAAATTCAATTATTGATTATTAGTTAATTAGAAAATGATATTATCCAACCATCCAATTAAATTGGTCTATATTTACAATGATCATCAAGCACAAGGTCTTAATTGTATTACCATCTATCAAGAGTGAGCTATCAGAATCACAAGGGAGTATGACAGTGAGGTGGATTGGAGCTGATTTGATGGAGGTGTGTGTGTGTGTGTGTGTGTGTGTGTGTGTGTGTGTGTGTGTGTGTGTGTGTGTGTGTGTGTGTGTGTGCGTGTGCGTGTGCGTGTGTGTGTGTGCACCTGTGTGTGCACCTGCGATTAAGGTGTATTTACACTACACAGTGCTACTAATGTCTTCACTTTACGATTGGATCCCCCCGCTGCTAATTATGCTTTTGGTTTGGCCCGATCCTCAGAAGCATGGTTTGTGGAGGGAAAAAAAGTTGAGTACAGCTTCTAAGGAGAACGGAGACCTGCAATATGACCTCTCTTCTAAGGAGAACGGAGACCTGCAATATGACCTCTCTTCTAAGGAGAACGGAGACCTGCAATACGACCTCTCTTCTAAGGAGAACGGAGACCTGCAATTTGACCTCTCTTCTAAGGAGAACAGAGACCTGCAATAAGACTTCTCTTCTAAGGAGAACAGAGACCTGCATATGATCTCTTTTCCAAGGAGAACGGAGACCTGCAATATGAAAATATTTTTTTTTTCAAATGGAGAAAGTTTATATTGCCGTATGAGCACTATTTCTGTCAGGGTGTGGTGTAAAGATCGACCAAGGCGCAGCGCGGTTATAATTCGACAACTTTTATTTGAGCGAACTGGCAAACAAAACAATGAACAATGAAAGGACCGTAACGTGAGTGTCCGATCACAATGAACGTAAACACTACAATAACCCACGACATAGGTGGAAAAAGGAACAAACTAAATAGGGTCCCCAATTAGAGGTAACTCCATCACCCTCCCTTTTTCAATACTCCAGCACCCTCCCCTGTTTTCAACACTCCAGCACCCTCCCCTGTTTTCAACACTCCAGCACCCTCCCCTGTTTTCAATACTCCAGCAACCTCCCCTGTTTTCAACACTCCAGCACCCTCCCCTGTTTTCAACACTCCAGCACCCTCCCCTGTTTTCAACACTCCAGCACCCTCCCCTGTTTTCAACACTCCAGCACCCTCCCCTGTTTTCAACACTCCAGCACCCTCCCCTGTTTTCAACACTCCAGCACCCTCCCCTGTTTTCAACACTCCAGCACCCTCCCCTGTTTTCAACACTCCAGCACCCTCCCCTGTTTTCAACACTCCAGCACCCTCCCCTGTTTTCAACACTCCAGCACCCTCCCCTGTTTTCAACACTCCAGCACCCTCCCCTGTTTTCAACACTCCAGCACCCTCCCCTGTTTTCAACACTCCAGCACCCTCCCCTGTTTTCAATACTCCAGCACCCTCCCCTGTTTTCAACACTCCAGCACCCTCCCCTGTTTTCAACACTCCAGCACCCTCCCCTGTTTTCAATACTCCAGCAACCTCCCCTGTTTTCAACACTCCAGCACCCTCCCCTGTTTTCAACACTCCAGCAACCTCCCCTGATTTCAACACTCCAGCACCCTCCCCTGTTTTCAATATTCCAGCACTCTCCCCTATTTTCAGTACTCCAGTACTCCTCCCCATGCGAGGATAATGAGCCATTTTCTAAAATGTTTTATGAGACTGGAAAACACATCGGGAGGGATCTTCTCTCTGTGTCCCTCTCCGTTTATCTCTGTCTCTTGTCTCTCGGGTTGTAACACGTAGGAGCCCAGTGAAGACACAGGTGATGTTCCCTATAGAATACACTGAGAATAGTATAGACTATGATGCAACACACACAGGCGCGCAGACCAAGGGTTGCGGGGTCTACACCCTTGTAGTGAATTTCCTGATCATTTAGTCCAATTATATTGGGCATTTGGGTCTGGCCTTCGAAAGAACAATACCTCATCCCTACTTTTAAATATGGAGGTGGATCTTTGATGTTATGGGGCTTCCTCTGGTCCTGGGGACCTTGTTAAGTATCCAGTACCAGGATATTTTAGCCAAAAACCTGGTTGCCTCTGCCATGGGACTGAAACTTGGCCGCAAGTGAATATTCCAGCAAGACAATGACGCCAAGCACACATCACAAAGAAATGGTTAACTGACCACAAAATCAACTTTTGTGGTCAGTTAACCATGTTGGCCATCTTAGTCTCTGTACTGGAACCCGATTGAACACATGCAGATTAAATTGAAGAGAGCAGTCCATCAGCGCAGACAAAGGATATCAAGGATCTGGAGAATTCTGTATGGAGGAATGGTCTACAGAGAGACAAGAGACAGCGTTGAACAGAGAAGGACACAGAGAGACAAGAGACAGCGTTGAACAGAGAAGGACACAGAGAGACAAGAGACAGCGCTGAACAGAGAAGGACACAGAGAGAAGAGGATGTCACGCATTTCCTCTTGTTTGTCTTTTATCTGTCCCTGTCTGAGCTTGGGGAAGTGATATGCCATGGTAATCATCCAGACACAAAGTGAACACTCCAATCCACCCGGTCTCAGCACTTCTCTCTCCTGAATCTCTGCTACAGCAGGACAGCCTGCGGCCCACTGTTACTAGTCAGCTGGCTGCGGCCCACTGTTACTAGTCAGCTGGCTGCGGCCCACTGTTACTAGTCAGCTGGCTGCGGCCCGCTGTTACTAGTCAGCTGGCTGCGGCCCGCTGTTACTAGTCAGCTGGCTGCGGCCCACTGTTACTAGTCAGCTGGCTGCGGCCCACTGTTACTAGTCAGCTGGCTGCGGCCCACTGTTACTAGTCAGCTGGCTGCGGCCCACTGTTACTAGTCAGCTGGCTGCGGCCCACTGTTACTAGTCAGCTGGCTGCGGCCCACTGTTACTAGTCAGCTGGCTGCGGCCCACTGTTACTAGTCAGCTGGCTGCGGCCCACTGTTACTAGTCAGCTGGCTGCGGCCCACTGTTACTAGTCAGCTGGCTGCGGCCCACTGTTACTAGTCAGCTGGCTGCGGCCCACTGTTACTAGTCAGCTGGCTGCGGCCCACTGTTACTAGTCAGCTGGCTGCGGCCCACTGTTACTAGTCAGCTGGCTGCGGCCCACTGTTACTAGTCAGCTGGCTGCGGCCCACTGTTACTAGTCAGCTGGCTGCGGCCCACTGTTACTAGTCAGCTGGCTGCGGCCCACTGTTACTAGTCAGCTGGCTGCGGCCCACTGTCACTGGTCAGCTGGCTGCGGCCCGCTGTTACTAGTCAGCTGGCTGCGGCCCACTGTTACTAGTCAGCTGGCTGCGGCCCACTGTCACTAGTCAGCTGGCTGCGGCCCACTGTTACTAGTCAGCTGGCTGCGGCCCACTGTTACTAGTCAGCTGGCTGCGGCCCGCTGTTACTAGTCAGCTGGCTGCGGCCCACTGTTACTAGTCAGCTGGCTGCGGCCCGCTGTTACTAGTCAGCTGGCTGCGGCCCACTGTTACTAGTCAGCTGGCTGCGGCCCACTGCTACTAGTCAGCTGGCTGCGGCCCACTGTTACTAGTCAGCTGGCTGCGGCCCGCTGTTACTAGTCAGCTGGCTGCGGCCAACTGTTACTAGTCAGCTGGCTGCGGTCCACTGTTACTAGTCAGCTGGCTGTCAGATCAGCATATCCCTGCTATCACACAACCACACTGAAAGTGTCTCCCCATACATACAGTCTGTATGATCACCAAGGTGTGCCTCTCTCTCTGTTCTTCTGATGCTGTTAATTGATCACCTGTGAACCTGTGATTATCGTCCATGTGTGACCAACTCTGTCCCTCTCTTTCTCTCTCTTTCCCATCCCCCTCTCCAGATGATGTGCCGCCCTACTTTAAGATGGAGCCGGTGCGGAGCCAGTTGCACCTGGAGCGTAACAGGCTGGTGTTGACGTGTATGGCAGAAGGGAGCTGGCCCCTGGAGTTCAAATGGATTCACAATGGCACCGAGCTCACACGCTTCTCACTGGAGTACAGGTGAGTCCTGCCACTATATACTGGAGTTACCTCTATAGATCCACAATGGCACCTATCTCACACACTTCTTACTGGAGTACAGGTGAAGTGCAGCCCACTATAGGGAAAGAGAGAGATCTATCTATCTATCTATCTATCTATCTATCTATCTATCTATCTATCTATCTATCTATCTATCTATCTATCTATCTATCTATCTATCTATCGATCTATCTATCGATCTATCTATCTCCCTCTCACAACTCTCACAATCTATCAGGAAAAGGGAGGACTTGCATTGCCGTCATTCATGATGACGGGTCAGTAGTGGAGCGGGTCCTTGGTGTCCACATCCCTATCAAACTATCATGGTATAAACACACCAAGACAGTCGTGAAGAAGGCACAACATTGCCTATTCCTCTCAGGAGACTTAAAAGATTTGGCATGGGTCCCCAGATCCTCAAAAAGTTCTACAGCTGCACCATTGAGAGCATCCTGACTGGTTGTATCACCGCTTGGTATGGGATCTGCTCAGCATCAGACCGCAAGGCGCTACAGAGGGTAGTGCGAACGGCCCAGTACATCACTGGGGCCAAGCTTCCTGCCATCCAGGACCTCTATACCAGGCGGTGTCAGAGGAAGGCCCTAAAAATTGTCAAAGACTCCAGCCACCCTAATCAAAGACTGTTCTCTCTGCCACCGCAAGACAAGTATAGGTCCAAAAGGCTCCTTAACAGCTTCTACCCCCAATCCATTAGACTGCTAAACAGTTAATCGAATGGCTACCCAGAGTATTTGCATTGACCCCTTTTT
This sequence comes from Thymallus thymallus, assembly GCA_023634145.1. NCBI lineage: Eukaryota > Metazoa > Chordata > Actinopteri > Salmoniformes > Salmonidae > Thymallus > Thymallus thymallus. The sequence continues at coordinate 12,186,108 of CM042388.1, read as the reverse complement.
TACTCTGCTGCTACTCACTGTTCATTATCTATGCACAGTCACTTTACCCCTGTCTACATGTACAGTGCATTCGGAAAGTATTCAGACCCTTTGACTTTTCCTACATTTTGTTACATTACAGCCTTATTCTAAAATTGATTCAATTGTTTGTTTTTGTCATACATCTTCACACAATACCCCATAATGGCTAAGTGAAAACAGGTTTTTAGACATTTTTGCAAATGTATTAAAAATAAAAAACAGAAATACCTTATTTACATAAGTATACAGACCCTTTGCTATGAGGCTCAAAATTGAGCTCAGCTGCATCCTGTTACCATTAATCATCCTTGAGATGTTTCTACAACTTGATTGGAGTCCACTTGTGGTAAATTCCTTTAATTGGACACGATTTGGAAAGACACACCTGTCTATATAAGGTCCCACAGTTGACAGTGCATGTCAGAGCAAAACCCAAGCCATGAGGTCAAAGGAATAGTCCGTAGAGCTCAGAGAAAGGATTTTGTCGAGGTACAGATCTGGAGAAGGGTATCAAAAAATGTCTGCAGCATTGAAGGTCCCCAAGTACATAGACAGACCACTTGTAGTTTGCTAAAAGGCACTTAAAGGACTCTCAGACCATGAGAAACAAGATTCTCTGGTCTAATGAAATCAAGATTAAACTCTTTGGCCTGAATGCCAAGCGTCATGCCTGGAGGAAACCTGGCACCATCCTCCTATGGTGAAGCATGGTGGTAGCAGCATCATGCTGTGGGGAAGTTTTTCAGATGTAGGGACTGAGAGACTAGTCAGGGAAAGATGAACAGAGCAAAGTACAAAGAGATCCTCGATGAAATCCTGCTCCAGAGCGCTCAGGACCTCAGACTGGGGCGAAGGTTCACCTTCCAACAGGACAACGACCCAAAACACACAGCCAAGACAATGCAGGAGTGGCTTTGGGACAGGTCTCTGAATGTCCTTGAATGGCCCAGCCAGTGCACGGACTTGAACCTGAGCTAACATCGTTGGAGAGACCTGAAAATAGCTGTGCAGCGACACAGAATATGATGCATTGACTTCCCCTTTTATACTTAAACTATTTGCAAATTTTTACAACATTGCCAATAATATAACATCTTTCAAAACTTTTTAGAGTGTAATGTTTACTGTTAATTTCTGATTGTTTATTTCCCTTTTGTTTCTTGTCTATTTCACTGGCTTTGGCAATGTAAACACTTTTTTCCCATGCCAATAAAGCACTTTGATTTGAACTGAGAGACAGAGAGATAGAGAGAGATAGAAAGAGGGGAGAGAGAGATAAAGAGAGAGTGAAAGAGAGGGAGAAAGAGGGGAGAGAAAGTGAGAGATAGTGTTAACTGGGAGATCTTAGTCATCTGGTAAGCACTGGTCTTATCTCTGGAAATGGTGTTTGTGTGTGTGTGAGTGTGTGCTCGTACGGAGGTGTAAATGGAACGTCGGGGCGATGAGAGACGATGAGCTGACACAAACATGTCTGTCACGCCCCAAACTGGACTGAGTGTGCGTGTGTGTGTTTGTGTGTGTGTCCTCTTTGAGGTGAACAAAGGTCAGCTTTCAGCGTTGTCGCTAGTGTTGATGGAGCTGCTGCTTGCTGTTCTCTACCATCCCTCAGGGAGATAAGAACTCAGACAGAGACAACACAACAGTATCAGTCGGGGCATCAGGACCAATACACAGACACACAACACAACAGTATCAGTCAGGGCATCAGGACCAATACACAGACACACAACACAACAGTATCAGTCAGGGCATCAGGACCAATACACAGACACACAACACAACAGTATCAGTCAGGGCATCAGGACCAATACACAGACAGACAACACACTAGTATCAGTCAGGGTCAGGGCATGACAGGTGAGTAGTAGTGGTTCCTCTTGATGTCCTCCTGTTGAGAGATGAGGAAAGCATATGGATGGAGCAGTTAAGAGCACATCTGGCCTCCTTGCCTCTTAACTCCCCACCACTTTATATATCAGAAAGAAGCAGTGAATTGACACAGTACAGACACAGTGAGCCTCTCTAAACCCTTCTACTCTGCTCTGGTCCGGCCCCTCCTCTCCTCCTCTGAGATAAAACCAGTAATCGTCTTCGAGCCTCGGCCCTGGCCCTGCCACCATCACCGAGCGGCCATATTTTTTTAAATTAATAGACACAATTTCATGGCGGCTCCAAACAAATTAACATGAGTTCAATCCAATAATATTCCTTGTGCAGAGTGGTAGGGGGCAGAGGACGAGCTGGCCTTGCTAAGTAGAAGGAGGAGTGTGGCATTAGATTCATTACCTTTACTGCTGTAACTTGTCATCAGTAAGGGAAAACACCAGGGATTAGTCCCAAATAACAATAGTGCACAACGTTTTTAGACACTGGACATGTTTAGTGTCGTACTATTGCTACAGTGCTTCATAAGCTTGACATAGCCCTCTTCGTCTGTTCAAAAGTCCTATTAAACAACACAGAAATATGGTGGACAGGAAGTATGAGGAGGACAGGGAAGTATGAGGAGGACTTTTCAGCTCAGGATACTAATATTCTCTATAGTGCTGTATTCTCCACAGTCATATCACCACAGTCATGTTAGTCTAGACGCGTACACAATATAGACACAAAGAAAAGCAGAGAAATTGTGTTTCAATGGCAGTGGCATCTTGTCCTGAGCAAATTGAATAATGGATTGTTACATAGTGAGAGCAAGATTCCTTTTCAGCTGTCAGTGTCAGATGCCATAGACTGGCCACGTGTTGTGTGGGTAGAGAGGTAACGTTTCCTTCTCTTCCTTGAGCAAAGAGCAAATAGTTTGACTGTGAATAGTTTGGGTGAATAGTTTGGTTGTTGTGTGGAGTAGAGAGCTGGGAGACCATGACCTAAGTAGCACAACTAGCATCCTGAGCAGCTCTCTACAATACAATACAATACAATACAATACAATACAATATACTACTAATGGATTATGTTCTAGAACTGAAAACATCCAATTATTTTACTTTCAACATTCTTACCACCCCACCCCCCCCTCCCCAGACACTATGACTAGTCTCTCTCTCTCTCTCTCTCTCTCTCTCTGGTGTATTAGAGTGAACAGAAAGTGTGTGTTCACAGAGTGCTCTAGTGTTGAGGTATAGTCCAAGTAATCAGGTTGTAGGTTTGGAGTTTTGATTTGGAGTGAAGGTTATGTTGTGGAGGGTAGCATCATGGATATGTCCTTGTGGAAAAATCCAAATTTATCTAACTCTAAATCTATATTTTTGTAAAAACATGCTGAAAAATTCAGGAGCACATCTGCTCATGACCTCTCTCTGTCTCTCTCTCTCTCTCTCGCTCCCTATCTCTGGTGTATTAGAGTGTCAGAGACTGTGGAGTTGAACAGAGTGCTCTAGTGTTGAGGTATTCATTCAATTATGCTATGAAAATGCCATTCCATGTATAGTCCAAGTACTGGGGATGTGTGTGTTTGTGAGGGGCTGTGCCTTTGAGAGGGTCGCCAACCTGCCTTACCCTTGCCTCACATTGACAGCTCGGTTACCATAGTAATATCACCAGTCTCACCTGTCACTGGCTCTGACTGTCATCCATGGTGTCACCCCTTCAGACCCTCTCCATCTCTTTCTTCACGCCTCCTTTCCATCCGTCTCTCCGTCCCTCTCTCCGCAATTTCTCCATGTCTCTCTTCTTCCTCCACTCCTCCCCAGTCTGATTTAAAGGGGGACTTGAAAGAGAGTAACCGTCCACTGGAACATCAATCAATCACTGTCCAACATCCCTGCACACTGCTGACTCCCCCGACCTGCTGCACGCCACGCATAGTGCACTGAGCTCCACAAAGGTTAATTGTATGAGAGAGAGAGAGAGAGAGAGAGAGAGAGAGAGAGAGAGAGAGAGAGAGAGAGAGAGAGAGAGAGAGAGAGAAATATAATATGACATTTGAAATGTCTTTATTCCATTTGAACTTTTGTGAGTGTAATGTTTACTGTTCATTTTTGATTGTTTATTTCACTATTTCACTTGCTTTGGCAATGTAAACATGTTTCCCATGCCAATAATGATTTGAATGTAATTGATGATTTGAATGTAATTGAATTGTGATAGATAGATAGATAGATAGATAGATAGATAGATAGATAGATAGATAGATAGATAGATAGATAGATAGATAGATAGATAGATAGATAGATAGATAGATAGATAGATAGATAGATAGATAGATAGATAGATAGATAGATAGATAGATAGATAGATAGATAGATAGATAGATAGATAGATAGATAGATAGATAGACCAAGCTGCTAGGACAGAACAGACCTGGCTGCACTGAAGTGTGAAGTGAGATGTGTGAAAACTCTTGAGCCCAACAATGGCAGCAGAGTTTTAAAGACTCCATTACCCAAATGCAGAGGCCTTTGAAGCTCCCTGCTCCATGGCTTCCCCCTGTTTAGAGTTCACCAATGTCATACTACAAGAAACATGATATAGAGGAGACCACCATACTACCAGGTGTGAAAGACTGAAGAGATTCAGGGGGTATGCTAATTTGATATAGAGCAGACCTAACCCACTCCATAAAATTTTACTTCTGGATAGAAATTAATAAGGAAATTGTCTCAACAGAGAAAAATGTCTTCATGTGTGCTACCTACAGTGGGGAGAACAAGTATTTGATACACTGCCGATTTTGCAGGTTTTCCCACTTACAAACCATGTAGAATATCATAGGTACTCTTCAACTGTGAGTGACGGAATCTAAAACAAAAAAGCAGAACTTAATATTTGGTACAGAAACCTTTGTTTGCAATTACAGAGATCATACGTTTCCTGTAGTTCTTGACCAGGTTTGCACACACTGCAGCAGGGATTTTGGCCCACTCCTCCATACAGACCTTCTCCAGATCCTTCAGGTTTCGGGGCTGTCGCTGGGCAATACGGACTTTCAGCTCCCTCCAAATATTTTCTATTGGGTTCAGGTCTGGAGACTGGCTAGGCCACTCCAGGACCTTGAGATGCTTCTTACGGAGCCACTCCTTAGTTGCCCTGGCTGTGTGTTTCGGGTCGTTGTCATGCTGGAAGACCCAGCCACGACCCATCTTCAATGCTCTTACTGAGGGAAGGAGGTTGTTGGCCAAGATCTCGCAATTCATGGCCCCATCCATACTCCCCTCAATATGGTTCAGTAGTCCTGTCCCCTTTGCAGAAAAGCATCCCCAAAGAATGATGTTTCCACCTCCATGCTTCACGGTTGGGATGGTGTTCTTGGGGTGGTACTCATCCTTCTTCTTCCTCCAAACACGACGAGTGGAGTATAGACCAAAAAGCTCTATTTTTGTCTCATCAGACCATATGGCCTTCTCCCATTCCTCCTCTGGATCATCCAGATGGTCATTGGCACACTTCAGACGGGCCTGGACATGCGCTGGCTTGAGCAGGGTGACCTTGCGTGCGCTGCAGGATTTTAATCCATGACGGCGTAGTGTGGTTTTCTTTGAGACTGTGGTCCCAGCTCTCTTCAGGTCATTGACCAGGTCCTACCGTGTAGTTCTGGGCTGATCCCTCACCTTCCTCATGATCATTGATGCCCCACAAGGTGAGATCTTGCATGGTGCCCCAGACCGAGGGAGATTGACCGTCATCTTGAACTTCTTCCATTTTCTAATAATTGCGCCAACAGTTGTTGCCTTCTCACCAAGCTGCTTGCCTATTGTCCTGTAGCCCATCCCAGCCTTGTGCAGGTCTACAATTTTATCCCTGATGTCCTTACACAGCTCTCTGGTCTTGGCCATTGTGGAGAGGTTGGAGTCTGTTTAATTGAGTGTGTGGACAGGTGTATTTTATACAGGTAACGAGTTCAAACAGGTGCAGTTAATACAGGTAATGAGTGGAGAACAGGAGGGCTTCTTAAAGAAAAACTAACAGCTCTGTGAGAGCCGGAATTCTTACTGGTTGGTAGGTGATCAAATACTTATGTCATGCAATAAAATGCAAATGTATTATTTAAAAATCATACAATGTGATTTTTTCTGATTCCGTCTCTCACAGTTGAAGTGTACCTATAATAAAAATTACAGACCTTTTCATGCTTTGTAAGTAGGAAAACCTGCAAAATCGGCAGTGTATCAAATACTTGTTCTCCCCACTGTATATGACCTCTCAGCTTCCCTATCAAATCTGAACATTTCAAGCAGACAATCTAATAAATTAACAACAATGACAAATGTTTTGATGAATAATGCAAAAACTTAACAAAGAAATTGAGAAACCTATCCAACCAAAAACATAGAGACCCAATAAACCTGAGCCTACGCCTTCACTATGCTGCCCTACCAAGCAAAAAGGCAGTAACTGCTCATAGCGTGGAACTGAGAAAATGTCAAATTGGCTTTTTTCCAAACTACGTACTCACCCTGCACACCTTAATTGACAAACAAACAAACCAAAACAAAGGCAAAGTCTTCTCATGCTTTGTTGATTTCAAAAAAGCTTTTGACTCAATTTAGCATGATGGTCTGCTATACAAATTGATGAAAAGCGGTGTTATAAAATCACAAACAGCAAGTTTGCAGTTAAATTGTAAGAAAACACACATTTCTTTCGACAGGGCCATGTGGTGAGACAGGGATGCAGCTTGAGCCCCACACTCTTCAACATATATATAAACAAACTGGAGAGGGCACTAGAACAGTCAGCAGCATCTGGCCTCACCCTACTAGAATCTGAAGTCAAATATCTACTGTTTGCTGATGATCTGGTGCTTCTGTCCCCAAACAAGGAGGCCCTACAGCAGCACCTAGATCTTCTGCACAGGTTCTGTCAGACACTAAATCTCAATAAGACACAAATGTATAGTGTTCCAAAAAAGGTCCAGTTGCCAAGACCACAAATGCAAATTCCATCTAGACACTGTTGACCTAGAGCACACAAAACATACATCGGCTTAAACATCAGCGCCACAGGTAACTTCCACAAAGCTGTGAACGATTTGAGAGACAAGGCAAGAAGAGCCTCCTACCCCATCAAAGGGAACATAAAATTCGACATACCAATTAGGATCCGGCTAAAAATACTTGAATCAGTTATAGAACCAATTGCCTTTTATGATTGTGAGGTCTGGGGTCCGCTCACCAACCAAATTGAGACTTAGTATGCAGACCTTTGCTAAAATATTCTCTGTGTACAATGTAAAACACCAAATTATGCATGCAGAGCAGAATTAGGCCAATATGCGCTAATGCTCAATATCCAGAAAAGAGACGTTCAATTCTACAACCACCAAAAAGGAAGCGATTCCCTTCCATGACAAAGCCATCACCTACAGAGAGATGAACCCGGAGAAGAGTCCCCTAAGCAAGCTGGTCCTGGGGCTCTGTTCACAAACACAAACAGACCACACAGAGCCCCAGGACAGCAACACGTTTAGACCCAAGCAAATCATGTCCAAACAAAAAGAGAATTACTTGACATTACTTGGATAGAATTAACAAAAAACTGAGCAAACTAGAATGCTATTTTGCCATAAACAGAGTGTACACCATTTTGATAAACTCCCATATCTATTGGGTGAAATACCATAGTGTGCCATCACAGCAGTAAGATATGTGACCTGTTGCCACAAGAAAAGGGCAACCAGTAAAGAACGTATGTGTTATGGCTTTACACCCCCTTCTATATTGTGAATTAAGAGTTACCTGTCTAACAGAACACAAAGGGTGTTCTTTAATGGAAGCCTCTCCAACAAAATACAGGTAAAATCAGGAATTCCCCAGGGCAGCTGTCTAGGCCCCTTACTTTTTAAAATTTTTGCTAACGACCTGCCACTTTGAGTAAAGCCAGTGTGTCTATGTATGCGGATGACTCCACACTATACACGCTAGCTACTAGAGCAACTGAAATGACTGCAACACTTAACAAAGAGCTGCAGTTGGTGTCAGAAAGGGTGACAAGATGGGTGTCAAGGAAAAAGTTAGTCCTAAATATTTCAAAACTAAAAGCATTGTATTTGGGACAAATCATTCACTAAACCCTAAACCTCAACTTAAGCTTGTAATGAATAATGTGGAAGTTGAGGTGACTAAACTGCTTGGAGTAACCCTGGATTGTAAACTGTCATGATCAAAATATATTGATAGTCTGTCCATAATAAAGCGCTGCTCTTTATTCTTAACAACACTATCAACAAGGCAGGTGCAACCGGCCCTAGTTTTGTCGCACCTGGACTATTGTTCAGTCGTTTGGTCAGGTGCCACAAAGAGGGACTTAGAAAAATTACAATTGGCTTAGAACAGGGCAGCACGGCTGGCCCTTAAAAGTACATAGGGAGTGAACATTAATGATATGCATGTCAATCTCTCATGGCTCAAATTGTAGGAGCGATTGACTTCATCACTTTTTGTTTTTGTAAGAAGTGTTGACAAGCTGAATGCACCGAGCGATCTGTTTAAACTACTAGCACACAGCACGGACACCCATGCATACCTCACAAGACATGTCACCAGAGGTCTCTTCACAAGTCCAAAACAGACTATGGGATGCGCACAGTTCTGCAAAGAGCCATGACTACATGGAAATATATCAGGTAACAGATTTTAAAAAACTGATAAAAATACACCTTATGGAACAACAGGGACTGTGATGAGACACACACTCTTAATATGTTGTGAAATATGTTGTGAATGTATTGTAATGTTTTTAAAAATGTATAACTGCCTTAATTTTGCTGGACCCCAGGAAGAATAGCTGCTGCCTTGGCAGTAAATAATGGGGATCCATAATAAATACAAATATCAGAGCTTTTTTTATTTAACCTTTATTTAACTAGGCAAGTCAGTTAAAAACAAATTCTTATTTACAATGACGGCCTACCCCGGACAAACCCGGACGACGCTGGGCCAATTGTGTGCCACCCTATGGGACTCCCAATCACGGCCAGATGTGATACAGTCTGGATTCAGCTAATGGGGATCCCTAATAAATACAGATACAGAACAAACACCATTGCAAATACAGGTCAAGCAGGTCATGTTTATTTATTTTCCCTTTTGTACTTTCACTATTTGCACATCGTTAGAACACTGTATGTAAATATAATATGACATTTGAAATGTTTTTATTCCATTGGAAGTTTTGTGAGTGTAATGTTTAGTGTTCATTTTTTATTGTTTATTTCACTTTTGTTTATTATCTATTTCACTTGCTTTGGCAGTGTAAACATGTTTCCCATGCCAATAAAGCCCTTTGAATTGAATTGAATTGTGAGAGAGAGAGAGGGAGAGAGAGAGATAGGATGTTCAGGCTCAAGACTGAGGACTGAAATCTCCACCGGCATCCTGAAGGTCAAACTGCAGAGCACAAAACACCACCTCTCTATTCCCCCTTTCTAAATCTCTCTGCATCATTGCAGAGGAACCTCTGATTCCATCCTCTCCCTTACCAGTTACTCAAGCTAAGACACGCTACATACAAAACACCCATTCTGTGTACTAGCGCTAGCTGCCAATACACTGGCAAACACAACTAGGCAAGTCAGTTAAGAACAAATTCTTATTTACAATGACGGCCTACACCGGCGAAACTCAGACAACACCGGGCCAATTGTGCTCCACCCAATGGGACTCCCAATCACAGCCAGTGATATAGTCTGGATTTGAACAAGATTGTCTGTAGTGATGCCTCTAGCACAGAGATGCAGTGTCTTAGACCACTGCGCCACTTGGGAGCCCAAGTGAAGATGCTTCGCTAACACCGCTAGCTTACCTCTAGCTTACCACTAGCTTACCGCTAGCTTACTGCTAGCTCCTAATTAGTCCATTAACATTAACAGACAGAAGTAATTTAGTCCAGTCGGCTTGATACCTCATTACGGACCGGTTATTACAGCCCTCTCTGGCTCCTCCCTCCCCTGATACCCCCTTCACACTTATCAACCCGGGCCCCAGTCAATCAATGTTTCCTCCTCTCCTCCTCTCCCTCCCTCGTTCACTCTCTCCCTCCTCCTTGCCCTCTGCTGACCTCTTTTTAGTTTCTTACAGTACCTGCTCAGCCGTGCAATCTGAATGACTACCTGTTGTACACGGAAGCCTTTGCTACAGTAAATGATATGATATCCCAAAATTATAATGGGGTAACAGTGAATATGGAATAAAAACAATGCTCTTTCCTGACAATGAATACAATGATTATTGAAAATGTATCAAGAGAAGAGGAGTTGACAGTATTTCAACCATGAGACAAGGGCTCAATCTCAATGTAGAAAAAATAGTTCTGATTAAAGCCCATAGTAATGTCAGTGGACATAAAAACACAGCCGTCAACAGGGTTAATATTGACAAAACTGTTCCTCTTCTCTAGCCAGTTCCAGACAGACCTGGGTCCCTTTCTTTCACCAGATGATGTGTGTCTGGCTGACCTGCTTGTCCTCTATTTCTTTCTGTCCTCTCCTCCTCCTCCTCTCTCGCACTCTGTCTCTCTCTTTCTACATTTCTCTCTTCCTCTCTCGCTTGCTCTCTCTCTCTCTCTCTCTCTCTCTCTCTCGCTCTCTCGCTCTGTCTCGGTTTCTTTCTTTATTTCACTCTCTCTCTCTCTCTCTCTCTCTCTCTCTCTCTCTCTCTCTATCTATTTCTCTCTCTCTCTCAATTCCATTCAGTTTCAATTCAAATTCATTTTCATTTCTCTCGCTCTCTGTTTCTCTCATTCTTGTCCCCTATGTCTGGGCAGATCTCTTTACCTTCCTCACTCTATTGTGTCTATTGATCTTCATCTGAGGTCAATAGCTTTTTAAAGAATCAAGATCCAAAGTCCAGACTATCCTCCTCTATCCTCCCTTGCTTTCCCTCCCTCCCTCCCTCCCTCCCTCCCTCCCTCCCTCCCTCCCTCCCTCCCTCCCTCCCCTCATCCTCTCTGTCTCCCACCTCTTTTCTCTGCAGTATTGATCCGCAGGGTCACGGAGAGCTTTCCCACTACAATAATTTGTAGCCCAAGGTCTCCAGGTTATGTTCCTTTATATCTAACTGTCGGATCACAGACAGGAACCGCTAAGTATAGAAGTGGTTAACAGTGAAGAAAAAGGGGTTCATTTACTGAAGCTATTTACAGAGCCAGAGGTCAGATCATAACTTTTATGTCATCTAATCAAATGTAACTCAGTATTAACTGAATGTTACTGTATGTAAATGAGATGTTATGACAACTCATCAGGGCAGAACAAAATAGTTTTTAAGACTTAAAAACATGAGGACATGAGGGTGTTAAAGATGAGTCCGTTGCGTGCTTCTGAGAATGGGTCCGTTATGTGCTTCTGAAATACCAGAGCTATACAGACATTGTGAACAGCTCCCCTATTGTTGGCATGGTGTAACTTCAGCCTTGCTCCAATGAAGAGAGTTGCAGTACCACCAGTACCCTGATTGTCCCTTTTTCCTCTTCAACCTTCTCACACTAAGAGTTTGTGTGGGAAAAAATGAATAGACCAGACACCAGCCCTCACTGTCGGACAGGAAGTAGTGAAATATAAAGGAAAGAGATGTGCCTTTTGTGTAGTGGAGTCTGGCTCCCTGACCAAAGACCCAGAGTTTGTGTTTGATTCCAGTTTCAAACTGCAATCAATTGTTCTTGATGAAAACAACACGGCGGCGTCTCAACCGTCGAGCGATATAACCGCCGAAACAACTCAACTCAGCCACAAAACTAGTGAGATTTGCACAGTGTTCCTGGAAATTCATCAGAATGTGAAAACTAGGTAAATAATCCACTAACTTCAATCCTGCTGTGGTTTTTTTTTTTACCTTTTAAAAGTTTCCTATTACTCACCACGGAGAGTCCAGATGGTATCCCTGCTTTCTCTGCATTTCTCCTTTTATGGTAATTTCCTTGTGTGATATCCCCCGCCTTCATAGAATGCATTTTACTCTCTGCAGCCAGACTCAGAGAGCATGATGACTTACTAAGTGTTAGTGCTCTATCATTAGGTTGACATTATTACTCCATCCTGCTATGGTATGGTATTGAATATGATGTGTTAGGCTGCCCCCACATGGGACGGAGTTGGTACTGCAGCTCCATGGGCCGTACAGTGAACTCAAGGTCATAGGGAGGGTGGGCTGTTGGCTGGTAGATGTGTAAATAACACCTGCATTGCTGATGTTGCTGTTTTCATCTCTCCAGGGTCTGCTTCAGTAAATAGGGAGGTTTTTGTCAGCCCACACAGTGTGTGTGAGTGTGTGTGTGTGAGTGTGTGTGTGTGTGTGTGTGTGTGTGTGTGTGTGTGTGTGTGTGTGTGTGTGTGTGGTACTCTTATTCTCTTGGGGGGAATTTCACTCTGGGAATAGAGAGTTATTATCATCAGGTTGTACTTCTCTCTCTCTCTTTCTCTCGCTCTCTCTTTCTCTTGCTCTCTCTCTCTCTCCTCTCTCTCTCATTATCTCTTTCTTTTTCTCTCTTTCTCTTTCTCTCTCTCTCTCTCCCTCTCTCTCTTATGTTTTCCTTATTGAGGTCCTCTATCCATAGTTGAACATGATTTGTTTAATGTACAGATATGTGTTTCTGATATGTTTGTAATTAGAGATGGGCAGTACATGTATTAGAAATCTGTTTTTTAATTATATCTGAGTATTTTGCCATTCGGGTGATACTGGGCTGAACTCATATGTATTTGTAATAAGATACTTTAGAGAACTGTAATTTGTATTTTCAAAATACTTTTCTATACCATTTCTTTATAACGGTTCACAATTTTGTGGTCCCTTTTCACCCTTCATTGGTATCAGAAGTCTGATGGCACTATGGTGTGATAAGAGTGTCTGCTTAATGAACTAAATATATATGTATATGTAAACATTAACAGTAGCAAAGCATGCTGAGTATTATTGTAACGAGCTCCACCCCGAAACAAGGCCAATAATAATACCCAGTATGCTTTGCAGTTCTTTTTGGTCAGTTAATGTCCATTTTCAAATATACATTTACATTTTGGTAATTTAGTAGCAGGGCCTTTTTTGGGGGCAATGTGCAAAACAAATTTAAAAAAAAGTAAACCCCCCCAATTTGCACTCACAGACTAGTTTAGCAATTATTAGAGAAGAGGGGAAAGCAGCCCAATCTGATGAGGAAAGTATTTACCTAAACTAATTTAAACGGTTAATGAATGTTGCACTCCAGTCAACACCCACATTTGGAACTGAAAGTCATTCATGTTAGCAGCCAATATCAACTAGGGATGGATACGTCATGTCACTTATCTGGAGTCCAAAACGAGCAAAATCATACGGCCTACTAGTGGAGGATGCAGGATCGGATGGAAAGCATGTTCTGGACTGACTTCCTGCGATGAGTCCATAGTATATTGCTATCCTGTTTTTTATATGGATAATAAACCTAGGTTACTCTGTTTATGCCAGGCAAAACTGTACCACTAATCTGGATATGCGTGCCAGCCTTTGTGCGCAAATGATGATGACTGGTCATTGGTCTACAATCAAGACGCCCAACTTTTGGGTTCTGAAACATAGATGAGAATGTAACGATTTGCGGGCAGTGGGTTCAGAACAGAAACAACTAAAAAATCTATACAACAAAAACAATTTGGGAGGAAAGTATACCACCACCGAAAAAGTCACTTTGGAGACAGGAAGGAGCATGTGCTGTACACAGGTAGAGCCCTGTGCACGTGGCTGTTTAGCAAACACTCTTATCCAGAGTGACTTCAGTGCATTCATCTAACATATCATGGTCATAGCAAGTAAAACGCTTATGTAACCGTTACTGAGAATGTTGTTGCTGTTGGGGCCAGCTACTTGCAAATAAACAATATTTCTGTATTTTAAAATACAAAATACATGTATTTTAATAAATACAAATATTGTACTCCAGTCATGTGGGGGTATTATGCTCCAGTCATGTGGGGGTATTTTAGGTGCTCCAGTCATTTTGGGGTATTATAGGTGCTCCAGTCATGTGGGGGTATTGTAGGTACTCCAGTCATGTGGGGGTATTGTACTCCAGTCATGTGAGGGTATTTTTCTCCAGTCATGTGGGGGTAATGTGTTCCAGTCATGTGGGGGTATTGTGCTCCAGTCATGTGGGGGTATTGTAGGTGCTCCAGTCATTTGGGGGTGTTGTAGGTGCTCCAGTCATGTAGGGGTATTGTGCTCCAGTCATGTGGGGGTATTGTGCTCCAGTCATGTGGGGGTATTGTGCTCCAGTCATGTGGGGATATTGTGCTCCAGTCATGTGGGGGTATTGTAGGTCCTCAAGTCATGTGGGGGTGTAGTAGGTACTCCAGTAATATGGGTGTATTGTAGGAGCTCCAGTCATTTGGGGGTATTGTGCTCCAGTCATGTGGGGGTATTGTGTGTGTTCAGACAATTAGATGTTGCATAAAGTTTACTTCATTTAGATGTATGTGTGTATCGTGTGTCTGATGAGTGTGTATTGTATATGTTCCAGATGTACGTTGCAATGCAGTGGTTGCCAACTGATTTTGCCTGGGGACCCAAAATGTACAATGACAATTGAGTCACGACCCAGTATTATGGACTGTTGATGATTGCATTTTGTGATGTTGTATTGGGGCTCCCAAGTGGCGCAGTGCTCTAAGATACTGCATCTCAGTGTTAGAAGCGTCACTACGTCACTACAGACAACCTGGTTCAAATCCAGACTATATCACAACTGGCTGTGATTGGGAGTCCCATAGGGCACCACACATTTGACCCAGCGTCGTCCAGGTTTGGTAAAATAAAAATAATTGCAGCTGCCTTCTTGGCCAGGCTTCACTTGCAAAATAGACTCTGTCTCAATGGCATACTATTATTGTATTAAAGAAAGTAATTACACAGCCATATTAACTGAGAAAACATTTAGACTCAGAACATGACATCAAAACCAGTCCAATAATGTTAATGAAATGTAACACATACCACTGTTTAAAATAGAAAAAACATTAGGAATTCTTAATGACCAATTACCATGTTAATAGTTTCACAACCTTGAAGTTTTTAACCAGTTCAATAAAATGTAATATGTAACAGAATTAATTAACAACAATAATTAACATACTGAACATAGTGTGTGTGTGTGTGTGTGTGTGTGTGTGTGTGTGTGTGTGTGTGTGTGTGTGTGTGTGTGTGTGTGTGTGTGTGTGTGTGTGTGTGTGTGTGTGTGTGTGTGTGTGGCCTATTAGTGGGAAAACTGGTGGTGTTTCTTCAGTTTGATAAGTTTATTGAAGTCTGGGGTGATGGTTGACAGGGCAACTCGTAGGTCATGCTGGCTGTCCAGTCAGTTTCTGCTTTTAGTTTTAAGGACGGCCATAGCAGCGAAGCCACTTTCACACAGATAGGTAGTGCTACTGAACGGTAGCATGATTCTGACCCCTTAAAATCCTCCTGAGACCCCCCAGTTGAGACTCACTGATCTAATGTTTGTGTTTTTTGCAGGTACCTGATTCCCTCCCTGGACTGTTCCCATGCTGGCTTCTACCGATGTATTGTCAGGAACCGTGTAGGAGCCTTACTACAGAGGAGGACTGAAGTACAGGTCGCATGTAAGTGACTGTGACTGTGTGTGTGTGTGTGTGTGTGTGGGGGTGTGTGTGTGTGTGTGTGTGTGTGTGTGTGTGTGTGTGTGTGTGTGTGTGTGTGTGTCAGAGTTGGGCTCAATTCGAATTGAAGGCAGTCAATTCAGGAAGTAAACTAAAGTGACAATTTCAATAAACTGAAAAGTAGAAGCTATTTATTAAAAAGTTTGGACATTTCTGAATTTTAATTCAAATCAGTTCCTGAATTGGCACGTGTTTGTGTGTGCGTGCGTGCAAGTGCGTGGGTCTGTGTGTGCGTACGTTCATGCAAGCACCTGTGTGTGTGTGTGTGTGTGTGTGTGTGTGTGTGTGTGTGCAGGTGAAACCAATTGGATTGCAGGTAGTGTGTGTGAGTATCCCCCTGATGATACTCTGCCTGCTGAGTAAACAGCGTGACAGTGTATCCAGACTGGTTCCCTTTGCTTGGAGCTGTGGGAGAGTGGTGCATCAGGGGATAAAATATCTAAATGCATCTCATTTACTGAGCCTTTGTCCCCCGGACAGCTGTTCCACTCAAACCTCTCATTAGATGGATGATGATGTTGTGCTGTTGTCCTCCCAGACAGCTGTTCCACTCAAACCTCTCATTAGATGCATGATGTTGTGCTGTTGTCCTCCCGGACAGCTGTTCCACTCAAACCTCTCATTAGATGGATGATGATGTTGTGCTGTTGTCCTCCCGGACAGCTGTTCCACTCAAACCTCTCATTAGATGGATGATGTTGTGCTGTTGTCCTCCCGGACAGCTGTTCCACTCAAACCTCTCATTAGATGGATGATGTTGTGCTGTTGTTTTTATAGTATGAATGCCTCTTATTTTATTCTCCAGCTGAACCAGAGAGCTTTCTTTAAGTTCTATTTCTCTCCTCCCTATACTCCCCTCCATAGTACTCTCCTCCCTAGTACTGCCTAGTACTCTCCTCCATAGTACTGCCTAGTACTCTCCTCCCTAGTACTGCCTAGTACTCTCCTCCCTAGTACTGCCTAGTACTCTCCTCCCTAGTACTGCTTAGTACTCCCCTCCCTAGTATTCTCCTCCCTAGTACTGCCTAGTACTCTCCTTCCTAGTACTGCCTAGTACTCCCCTCCTTAGTACTGCATAGTACTCCCCACCCTAGTACTCTCCTCCCTAGTACTGCCTAGTACTCTCCTCCGTAGTACTGCCTAGTACTCCCCTCCATAGTTCTCTCCTCCCTAGTACTCCCCTCCATAGTACTCTCCTCCCTAGTACTCTCCTCCCTAGTACTCTCATCCATAGAACTCTCCTCCCTAGTACTCTCCTCCATAGTACTCTCATCCATAGAACTCTCCTCCCTAGTACTCTCCTCCCTAGTACTCTCCTCCATTGTACTCTCCTCCCTTGTACTCTCCTCCATAGTACTCTCCTCCCTAGTACTCTCCTCCATAGTATTCTCCTCCCTAGTACTGCCCAGTACTCTCCTCCCTAGTACACTCCTCCCTAGCACTGCCTAGTACTCTCCTCCATAGTACTGCCTAGTACTCTCCTCCCTAGTACTGCCTAATACTCTCCTCCATAGTACTGTCTAGTACTCTCCTCCATAGTACTGCCTACTACTCCCCTCCATAGTACTGCCTAGTACTCTCCTCCATAGTACTGCCTAGTACTCTCCTCCCTAGTACTCCCCTCCGTAGTACTGCCTCGTACTCTCCTCCATAGTACTGCCTAGTACTCTCCTCCCTAGTACTCTCTTCCCTAGTACTGCCTAGTACACCCTCCCCAGTTCTCCCCTCCCTAGTACTGCCTATAACTCCCCTCCCTAGTTCTCTACTCTCTAGTACTGCCTAGTACTCCCCTCCCTAGTACTCTTGTCCATAGTACTCTCCTCCCTATTACTGCCTAGTACTCTTCTCCATAGTACTGCCTAGTACTCTCCTCCATAGTACTGCCTAGTACTCCCCTCCATAGTACTGCCTAGAACTCTCCTCCATAGTACTGCCTAGTACTCTCCTCCATAGTACTGCTTAGTACTCCCCTCCATAGTACTGCCTAGTACTCTCCTCCATAGTACTCTTATCCATTGTACTGCCTAGTACTCTCCTCCCTAGTACTGCCTAGTACTCCGCTCCATAGTACTCTCCTCCCTAGTACTGCCTAGTACTCCTCCATAGTACTCTCCTCCCTAGTACTCTCCTCCCTAGTACTCTCCTACCTAGTACTCTCCTCCATAGTACTCTCCTCCCTAGTACTCTCCTCCATAGTACTCTCATCCATAGAACTCTCCTCCCTAGTACTCTCCTCCCTAGTACTCTCCTCCATTGTACTCTCCTCCCTTGTACTCTCCTCCATAGTACTCTCCTCCCTAGTACTCTCCTCCATAGTATTCTCCTCCCTAGTACTGCCCAGTACTCTCCTCCCTAGTACACTCCTCCCTAGCACTGCCTAGTACTCTCCTCCATAGTACTGCCTAGTACTCTCCTCTCTAGTACTGCCTAATACTCTCCTCCATAGTACTGTCTAGTACTCTCCTCCATAGTACTGCCTACTACTCCCCTCCATAGTACTGCCTAGTACTCTCCTCCATAGTACTGCCTAGTACTCTCCTCCCTAGTACTCCCCTCCGTAGTACTGCCTCGTACTCTCCTCCATAGTACTGCCTAGTACTCTCCTCCCTAGTACTCTCTTCCCTAGTACTGCCTAGTACACCCTCCCCAGTTCCCCCTCCCTAGTACTGCCTATAACTCCCCTCCCTAGTTCTCTACTCTCTAGTACTGCCTAGTACTCCCCTCCCTAGTACTCTTGTCCATAGTACTCTCCTCCCTATTACTGCCTAGTACTCTTCTCCATAGTACTGCCTAGTACTCTCCTCCATAGTACTGCCTAGTACTCCCCTCCATAGTACTGCCTAGAACTCTCCTCCATAGTACTGCCTAGTACTCTCCTCCATAGTACTGCTTAGTACTCCCCTCCATAGTACTGCCTAGTACTCTCCTCCATAGTACTCTTATCCATTGTACTGCCTAGTACTCTCCTCCCTAGTACTGCCTAGTACTCCGCTCCATAGTACTCTCCTCCATAGTACTCTCCTCCCTAGTACTGCCTAGTACTCCCCTCCCTAGTACTCTCCTCCCTAGTACTGCCTAGTACTCCTCCATAGTACTCTCCTCCCTAGTACTCTCCTCCCTAGTACTCTCCTACCTAGTACTCTCCTCCATAGTACTCTCCTCTATAGTACTCTCTCCCTAGTACTCTCCTCCATAGTACTCTCCTCCCTAGTACTCTCCTCCATAGTACTCTCCTCCCTAGTACTCTCCTCCATAGTACTCTCCTCCCTAGTACTCTCCTCCCTAGTACTCTCCTCCATAGTACTCTCCTCCCTAGTACTCTCCTCCATAGTACTCTCCTCCCTAGTACTCTCCTCCATAGTACTCTCCTCCCTAGTACTCTCCTCCCTAGTACTGCCTACTACTCCCCTCCCTAGTACTCTCCTCCATAGTACTCTCCTCCATTGTACTCTCCTCCCTAGTACTCTCCTACTTAGTACTCTCCTCCCTAGTTCTCTCCTCCCTAGTACTGCCTACTACTCCCCTCCCTAGTACTCTCCTCCCTAGTACTCTCCTCCCTAGTTCTCTCCTCCCTAGTACTCTCCTACATAGTACTCTCCTCCCTAATGTCTTCTTCATCAGCAGCTCGTGGTGTGTTGAATGTGAAAGAGTAAGTGGGGAATACACCTGCAGTGGAAGGAGGAGAGAGTGAGAAGGAGAGGGAGAGAGGGAGGGGAGAGAGAGAAAGAAAGGAACGAAGGCAGAGAGAGAGAGAGAGAGAGAGAAGAGCGAGGGAGAGAGAGAATGGGAAAGCAAGATGAGAGAGGGGGAAAGGGAGAGAGGGAGAGGTTAGACTTCAGGCATCATATTGAGCCCAGACAATTAGGATAGTTCCTCATTCACCACTCTGAATGAGGAACACAGAGAGGTGAGGCGTTACAGGTTAGGACCGATGATGACAGTACATTGGCCAAACAGCAACATCAAATTCAAGGGATTTGACCACTTCCCAGATTTCCATTTGGTTCTTATGCAGCACAGCAAAGCCAGATTACAGGTGGATTCTCTCTGAAAGAAAAAAGAATGTGCTGGCCACCATCCACCACTACATTCAGAATCTATTAGATCTGTATAGTTAAACATCTAAAGGCTTATGCATGTATCGAAGATGGAATTATTTCTAAAATGTGTGGTAATTTATCTACTACTATTCTTCAGCAATCCTTTATTAAGTCTGAGGTGACAATGACTGTGTTTACACAGGCAGCCAAATTCTAAAATATTTTTTTCACTAACTGGTCTTTTGAGCAATCAAATCAGCTCTTTTGCCAGTAATTGGGGAAAGATCATAATTGGGCTGCCTGTGTAAAACGCACATTGCTATGTTCAGCTTGGAGGTAGCAAAGCTACATTGTGGTGTTGTACAGTTTTTACTGCATCTGCTCCTAAGGACTTTAGAAAATGTATTTATTGCTGATGTAATGTTTAAATTTAAAAAGCACCAAAACAAATATGATTATGTTAAATAAAGAAAGTTTGAGAAAGAAAGGAAGACTGTATTATAATGTGACATGCACAGTAGGTAATATGACTATGACAGTCACAGTATATCAGTTCTATGGTTGCCATAGCGCCGTGAGGCAGCCTACACTTAGGGCTCCTGTACATAATCTACACTGAGTGTACAAAACATTAAGAACACCTTGCTAATATTGAGTTGCACTAAGGAAACAATGGATCAAGTTTGAGAGAGAATATTCTCCTAACTACTAACTAAATGTTTATTTTTCTTTGTCTTTTTTTTACTTCTTTCTTCATTCAGTTATGGGAAGCTTTGAGGAGGGTGAGCGTGCCCAGTCGGTCTCTCAGGGGGAGGGTGCGGTGGTTCCCGCTCCACACATCAGGAGCTTTCCCCAGCCGCAGGTCACATGGTTCAGAGACGGACGCAAGATACCGCCCAGCAGCCGCATGTAAGATGCATGATGATGCTGTCTCTCTCTCTCTCTCTCTCTTCCTCCCCCTCCCCCTCTCTCTTTTTCTCCCTCTCTCTCTCTCTCTCTCTCTTCCTCTCTTCCTCTTTCTCTCTCTCTCTCTTCCTCCCTCTCTTTCTCTCTATCTCTCTTCCTCCCTCCCTCTCCCTCTCCCTCTCCCTCTCCCTCTCCCTCTCCCTCTCCCTCTCCCTCTCTCCCTCTCTCCCTCTCTCTCTCTCTCTCTCTCTCTCTCTCTCTCTCTCTCTCTCTCTCTTCCTCTCTCTCACCCCTCTGTCTCTCTCTCTCTCTCTCTCTCTTTATCTCTCTCTCACTCTTCCTCTCTCTCTCACCCCTCTCTCTCTCTTTCTCTCTCTTCCTCCCTCTTCCTCTCTCTCTCTCACTCTCTCTCTCTTTCTTTCTCGCTCATCCTCCTGCTCTCTCTCTCTTCCCATCTCTCTCTCTCTTTCTCACTCTCTCTCTCTTTCTCACTCTCTCTCTTTTCCTCCCTCTCTCTCTCTCTCTCTCTCTCTCTCTCTCTCTCTCTCTCTCTCTTCCTCTCTCTCTCTCTCTTCCTCCCTCTCTCTCAATTCAATTTCAATATAAGGGCTTTATTGGCATGGGAAACATATGTTAACATTGCCAAAGCAAGTGAAGTAGATAGTAAACAATAAAAATGAACAGTAAACATTACATTCAGAACTTCCAAAATAAATAAAGACGTGTAAAATGTGCTCTCTGTTTGCTAAACAATAGCTATGTTGTCTACAGTATTATGTGTTAGCGTGAATGGGTTGTTCATTCTACTGTGCTTCATATCAGTGGGCTGCCTCTGTGTGTTGTATGTATATAGGTTGCTGTAAGGTTGTTAGTGCATATGTCTGAGAGTGACAGGGAGGGCAGAGAGAGGAAGAGAAGAGAGACAGAGCGTGATAGAGTGCATGTTCTGTTTGTTTGTAACTATGTCTCCATCACTTGAAAGAGGTCTTGGCCTCAGTGAAATGTACTC
This sequence comes from Thymallus thymallus, assembly GCA_023634145.1. Lineage (NCBI taxonomy): Eukaryota > Metazoa > Chordata > Actinopteri > Salmoniformes > Salmonidae > Thymallus > Thymallus thymallus. The sequence goes on along the minus strand of CM042388.1, from coordinate 12,164,552 downwards.
CCAGGGCCTCTCCTCTCCTCTCCTCTCCTCTCCTCTCCTCTCCTCTCCTCTCCTCTCCTCTCCTCTCCTCTCCTCTCCTGTCCTATCCTCTCCTCTCCTCTCCTCTCCATTTATTCTACCGTTTAAATGGAGGGAAGGCAGTGAGGGAGACTTGTTTACCAGGTTAGAGAGAGGCATGGTACTGTCAGACTACATTGGGGCCAGACAGGGGGGCTCTGAGAGGGGAGGCATGGGGCTCTGTGGGGCTCTGAGTTCCTGGCGGAGCCACTGACAGCCTCAAATGGGATTCTTGTCTTGGTTTCTTGTCCCTCTTAAAATAAAATAGAGAGGTGTTTTTGGAAAGAGGCAATGGCTATCTGGATATCTGGATTTCTGTCTCTCTGGCTCTCTGGCTCTCTGGCTCTCTGGATCTCTGGATCTCTGGTTTTCTGTCTCTCTGGATCTCTGGATCTCTGGCTCTCTGGCTCTCTGGCTTTCTGGCTTTATTGGAATGGGAAATAAATGTTAACATACCAAAGCAAGTGAAGTAGACAGTAAACAAAAGTGAAATAAACAATACAAATTAACAGTAAACATTACACTCAGAAGTTCCAAAAGAATAAAGACATTTAACATGTCATATTTTGTCTATATACAGTGTTGTAACGATGTGCAAATGGTTAAAGTATAAAAGGGAAAATAAATAAACATAAATATTTGTTGTATTTACAATGGTGTTTGTTCTTCACTGGTTGCCCTTTTCTTGTGGCAACAGGTCACACATCTTGCTGCTGTGATGGCACACTGTGGTATTTCACCCAGTAGATATGGGAGTTTATCAACATTGGGTTTGTTTTCAAATTCTTTGAGGATCTGTGTAATCTGAGGGAAATAGGTGTCTCTAATATTGTCATACATTTGGCAGGAGGTTAGGAAGTGGAGCTCTGTTCCCGCCTCATTTTGTGGGCAGTGTCTTCTCTTGAGAGCCAGGTCTGCCTACAGCGGCCTTTCTCAATAGCAAGGCTATGCTCACTGAGTGTGTACATAGTCAAAGCTTTCCTTAAGTTTGGGTCAGTCACAGTGGTCAGGTATTCTGCCACTGTGTACTCTCTGTTTAGGGCCAAATAGCATTCTAGTTTGCTCTGTTTTTGTGTTAATTCTTTCCAATGTGTCAACTAATTATCTTTTTGTTTTCTCATGATTTGGTTGGGTCTAATTGTGTTGCTGTCCTGGGGCTCTGTGTGGTCTGTTTGTGTTTGTGAACAGAGCCCCAGGACCAGCTTGCTTAGGTTGCTCTCTCTCCCGTTCTCTCTCTCTCTCTCGTTCTCTCTCTCTCTCTCTCTCTCTCTCTCTCTCTCTCTCTCTCGTTCTCTCTCTCTCTCTCTCTCTCTCTCTCTCTCTCTCTCTCTCTCTCTCTCTCTCTCTCTCTCTCTCTCTCTCAATTCATTTCAGTTCAATTCAATTTCAATTTAAGAGCTTTATTAGCATGGGAATCATATGTTTACATTGCCAAAGCAAGTGAAATAGACAATTAATAAATGTAAAAAACATTTACAGTAAACATTACAAACAAGACATGTCTCTCTAACCCTCTATGTGAGGTGTCATAAGTGTAAGTTTCAGGCTCTGCAGGGTTTCTCCTCACTACCTCTGTCTATCTTTTCTGTCCTCTCTCCTCTACCACTAAAGAACAGGGCCTTCCCTGAATAATGGAAGCAATCTATCATCTTCTAAAATCTAACACAATTGACCCTGGGGGTATCACTCCTTCTTCTTTAAGATCTGCTTTCGCACATTGATGCTGTTCAGAGACGACTTCTATCACACTGTAATCGGCCAGGCGGGTTGGGGCTGGTGTGTGTGTGTTATGTTGGACCTAGCAGGGGTTCTCAATAACTTCCTGGGTCCCCTCATAAGAGTCGGAGGGGGGGGGGGTTGGATTCCAAGGACATTGGGCGGATTTATTTATGTGTGAAGGTGTAGCCTACTGCTTGGAGAGTGTTGGGAATGTTTTCTTCAACATTCAAAGGCACATTGGAGTGGTCTCCCTTGATCGAACAGGGAAATGGACATACACTATCTATTACAATGGATGTGTAAAGTAAAGGAGTTCCATGGTGGCTCGGACAATTCCCCCATCTCGGCTCCCCTGCCTCCAGTTTCCCCTTGACAGAGGCAATGTCTCATAGAGGACCTGCCACTACTCTCTCTGTCTCTGCCACGATGCCTATGCAGTTGTTCTTTTTGGCATCCACTAACACTGCTCTGTCCTCTCAGACTCCTATGCATTAGTTGAGTTCTTTCTACTCTTCATGGTGATCCGTTGGGGCCATTGTGGATCTGCAACAACAGAAATATGATGTCACCTTCTCACCTTCACTGAAAAGAGCAGTCATCTGTTCAGTCATCTGTTCAGTCATCGGTTCAGTCATCTGTTTACAAACTGCTTTCTTTGTCTCTTATCCGCTTTTTCTGTCCTGAACAGGTTTGGTGTCTCGAATTCTAGCCGATCTGCTCTGAACTCGATTGGTTTAGACTGACTGGATTCCAGGCTCATTGGAATGCATTGTGCTAGGACTGTGTGAGGCCGAGGGGAGAGAGATCACTTACTTAGCTCTAACAGCCACTACTCTTCTCTTATTGAATGGGAATGCAGTTGAAGGGCCTTTTCCATTGGGGCGCTGTGATTTGTTGTGTTATTCCCAAGACTTAATGTGCTGTATAATCAGAGCCTCCTTCGGTAAACACATTTACCCGGAATTGCACCGCGCCGTTTTCCAGATTGGAAGGTGAGCCAGCAGGACTAGAGGAGTCAGGCACAAGGAGGACTAGAGGAGTCATGCGAGCCATTAGACTACATTTTCCTCCTCAGACAACTTTTTTATTCTCTCTCCTTTCATCCGGAAATGTCTCTCTTGTCTATTCTCAAGACGTTAAGACATGGATTTAATCTCTAAGAGCTACAGCCCAACAACCTTGTAACAAACCAACGTAACACGGCGTACCTGGAAAAGTCACAGAGACGAGAAGACGAAGGAGGAACAACGATGCTGGGTCTGCCACCCTCTCTGCTGCTTGGAGAGAGTGCTCAATTAATGGGTCTGCCACCCGCTCTGCTGCTTAGAGAGAGTGATCAATGAATGGGTCTGCCACCCGCTCTGCTGCTTGGAGAGAGTGATCAATGAATGGGTCTGCCACCCGCTCTGCTGCTTGGAGAGAGTGATCAATTAATGGGTCTGCCACCCGCTCTGCTGCTTGGAGAGAGTGCTCAATTAATGGGTCTGCCACCAGCTCTGCTGCTTAGAGAGAGTGATCAATGAATGGGTCTGCCACCCGCTCTGCTGCTTGGAGAGAGTGATCAATGAATGGGTCTGCCACCCGCTCTGCTGCTTGGAGAGAGTGATCAATTAATGGGTCTGCCACCCGCTCTGCTGCATGGAGAGAGTGATCAATTAATGGGTCTGCCACCCGCTCTGCTGCATGGAGAGAGTGATCAATGAATGGGTCTGCCACCCGCTCTGCTGCATGGAGAGAGTGATCAATTAATGGGTCTGCCACCCGCTCTGCTGCATGGAGAGAGTGATCAATTAATGGGTCTGCCACCCGCTCTGCTGCTTGGAGAGAGTGATCAATTAATGGGTCTGCCACCCGCTCTGCTGCATGGAGAGAGTGATCAATTAATGGGTCTGCCACCCGCTCTGCTGCTTGGAGAGAGTGCTCAATGAATGGGTCTGCCACCCGCTCTGCCGCATGGAGAGAGTGATCAATGAATGGGTCTGCCTGAGACATCCACCTCTTGTCAGTCTAATATGGATTCCCCATTGCTCACTGTGGTTAGTGTGTGAGTATGTGCGTGAGTGTGTGCGTGAGTGTGTGTAGTCCTGTACTTATGTGTGTGTGTGTGTGTGTGCAGGTGTGTGTGTGTGTGTGTGCAGGTGTGTGTAGTTTTGTATGTGTGTGTGTATATGTAGTGTGTGTGTGTGTGTGTGTGTGTGTGTGTGTGTGTGTGTGTGTGTGTGTGTGTGTTTGTGTGTTTGTGTGTGTGTGTGTGTGTGTGCGTTCAAGCGTGTATGTGTGACGGAACACACCAAACTCTGCTTCTGCCTCACACTGACTAGTTGACCTGGCAAACCGGGAGGAGTGGTCAAGGAGAAATAGATCCTGGTGGATAAGGTACGTGTGAGGAGGCTGATATGGATGGAAGGAGATCTGGCTGATTTGACATCAAGAGATTAAAATGTATGTATCTCTGACTTATTGTACGAATACTCAATAGCTTAGTTCTGAAAATAACTCCAGCAGTAAGGAGTAGAAAGTCAAGCAGCCTGCTCCAAATCACGAGAGCTCCCGGGCAGAAAAGCAAGTGGCTGTTTTTATGAGCACCAGCCTCCCTTCTCTCCTCCATGTCATCCTCCCTCCCTCCCTCCCTACCTCCCTCCCTCCCTCCATCTACCTTGGAGCTGTAGGTTTTCATCAGAGCGATGTGTTGTGGAGCGGTGGAAGGCAGGGTGTCGGCTCTGGTTTGAGTCATCTCTGGCTCAGGCCTGTGTGCCGCTTGATCCCCTCCGACCTCTCTCTCTCCTGGGGGAAGTTGGCGTAGGCTGGCCCCGGCCACGGCTATTTGTCTGGAAGTAATGGAGGTCTGAGGTGGGTGTCGGGGTGAGGGAGGGCAGAAAGGGAGAGATGGAGAGTGGGGTGGCGGAGACAGACAGACAGAGAGAGAGAGAGAGAGAGAGAGAGAGAGAGAGAGAGAGAGAGAGAGAGAGAGAGAGAGAGAGAGAGAGAGAGAGACCACCACGACATACAGTATGACATTACACTCTCCCATTGTGTGTGTCTGAGAATAGTTTGGACTCCGCACAAACACAAAAATATTGATAGGAGCTATACAGAACTATTATCAGTGTTAGCTGTCAATCATTTTCCTCCACCACGACATCAAATGAATAAATGAACCCTAGATGGGAAATAATTCGAAATGGAGTTACAGCCCAGCCAGGCTGGGCTCTTGTACCAGCTGTCTGGTACAAGAGCTGCCTGCTGTCCAGCCTTCTGCCTTGCATCCTCCTGCTGCCTGTTATCTAGCCTTCTGCCTTGCAGCCTCCTGCTGCCTGCTGTCCAGCTTCCTGGCATTTGATTGGAGCTGTTACAGTGGAATAACAATGCAGAGGATAAATCAAAGGAAGAAAATATGGAGGAGGAGAGAAGACACATCCACATCAAACAGACACAAAAATCCCTCTGACTCAATCCACATAGACTACTGACTCCCCATAGACGACTGATTCAACCTAGACTACTGACTCCACATAGACTACTGACTCTCCATAGATTACTGACTCCACATAGACGACTGATTCAACCTAGACTACTGACTCCACATAGACTACTGACTCCCCATAGACGACTGATTCAACCTAGACTACTGACTCCACATAGACTACTGACTCCCCATAGACAACTGACTCCACATAGACTACTGATTCCACCGAGACTACTGGCTCCCCATAGACTACTGACTCCACATAGACTACTGACTCTCCATAGATTACTGACTCCACATAGACGACTGATTCAACCTAGACTACTGACTCCACATAGACTACTGACTCCCCATAGACTACTGATTCCACCGAGACTACTGGCTCCCCATAGACGACTGACTCCACATAGATGACTGATTCCCCAAAGACGACTGACTCCACCTAGACTACTGACTCCCCATAGACGACTGACTCCACATAGACTACTGACTCCACATAGACTACTGACTCCACATAGACCACTGACTCAATCCACATAGACTACTGACTCCCTATAGACTACTGAGTCAATCCACATAGACTAGTGACTCTACATAGACTACTTGTGTGGTGTGAGGATGGGGGGTTGATGTGTGTGTGTGTGTGTGTGTGTGTGTGTGTGTGTGTGTGTGTGTGTGTGTGTGTGTGTGTGTTTCAAATGTTAAGTTCTTAATGTCACATGCACAAGTACAGTGAAATGCCTTTCTTGCAAACTCAAAACCCAACAATGTAGTAATCAAAAACAATGTATTACTAGAAAAAAAACACAAGAAATGTGTGTGTGTGTGTTTGTGGGTGTGTGTGTTTGTGGGTGTGTGTGTTTGTGTGTGTGTGTGTTTGTGGGTGCACCGATGTGTACAGAGTAGAGCTGTGGCGGTCATGACATTTTGTCAGCCGGTGATTGTCAAGTAAATAACTGCCGGTCTCGCGGTAATTGACCGTTAATTAACATAAACACGTTTAGCATCTCAATCTTTTTTTTTTAGCAATTTCTTATTCACAATGACGGCCCGGCCTTCCCTAACCCGGACGACTCTGGGCCAATTGTGCGCCGCATTATGGGCCTCCCGATCACGGCCGGTTGTGATACAGCCCGTGATCGAACCAGGGTCTGCAGTGACGCCTCTAGTACTGAGATGCAATGCCTTAGACCGCTGCGCCATTCGGGATAAATCGCCTTCACCATCACAATAAATCAATGTATTTTAGACAGGTCTAAAGAAACATGATATGAAGAAAATGTAGTCTATTTCGGAAGAACAAAATAGCATACATTAGTTTTATTATTTTATAGTATGAAGAATACAATTGAACATAGCTTAATAATATTTTCTCCAAATGATTGCACAGGAAGTGCTCACATGCGGCTATTCTGTGTTGAGCTGTTAACAAAGAAACTGTTCCTCCTATATGCTTAATTTAGAGATATTTATGCAACTTTAGTTGTGATACAAATGTTGGGCTATATGCTTTGATTTGTAATACATTCTAGGGCTGCATGATGGGACTCTAATGTTGATTTGAAAAACGTTGCAAGCTGCACACAATTCATCATTCACAATTTGACAAGCACTTGATAATATTCTCAACAGGCCTCATATTTCCCAGCGGCATCCCCCTTGTGTGGCCATAATGCCCCCTAAAAACTCCATGCCTTTTGCAGACAAAGTGGCCGTTGTGCGCTTGGGCTGAATATAATAGTTATTATTCCCTTCTCCTGGCTGCGGTGCTCTGAAGCACCTCTCACTCACATAGCTCTCTCAAATGTAGCCAATGACTGTCACGTGATCGGGTCCTTCTCACAGGCATTTCAGCCAAGAAGTAGGCTACAAGTGAATAAAGACAGACACATCGGGGACGTAACTGTACACGTCCCTCTTATCAAATTCCGTATTGAAGATGTTAGAACTGCAAAAACACTTGTCCATGTCAGTCTGCTATATAAAAATGTACCTATTCTATTGGTCAACTTGTTCTTCTGTGCAAGAAATACATATTCCAAACATACTCTGGGACAGTTGTAGAATGTGATAGATCCCAAATTAATAAAACCACTCGCATCAAAAAACCTTGTAAAAGCAATAAAGCTGATGCAACAGAACAGAACGTCTTGCTTAAAATGTTAATAAACCATTAGGCTATTTCTTCACATTATAAGCGCAGCAATGCGCATAAGGCAGTAGGCTATAAGCGTGAATGTTTCCAAATGCAATCAATTAGGGGGAAAACACTGTTCTCGAAAGTGACGACAAATGCGATTATGCATGTAATGCCTTATTATAAAGGTGCATTTTTATGGTTAAAATGATCTTCTTGAAACTTGAAACTCACAAGCAGCCTATTTATGTTAGTTAGGCTTTATACCCGTTGTAAAGCGGATTACTGTGCTTAATATTAAGAGGTTATTTGGCCACTTTAGTTAGATACAAACCTTATCAAAGTGTATAGGCCTATGGGTTAGGCTAAATGAGATAGTGAAAGTGACTAGTGAAAATACATCATTCACAAGTGATAATACAACATTCACAAATGATAATACATCATTCACAAATGATAATACATCATTCACAAGTGATAATACATCATTCACAAATGATAATACATCATTCACAAGTGATAATACATCATTCACAAGTGATAATATATAATTCACAAGTTAAAGGCTAATATTGTCACCCACCAGACTATTCTTAATTTAAGCTTGTCTTTACATACTTTATATTAAATAATATATGTGTGAAATTAGTTTTGATTTAGAATGGACCGTTATCATTCACCTGTCTCGTAACAGGGGTATTGGAAAAAAATGGTTTAATCTATGTATAGCAAATGCAGGACGCTTTTCCTGTGGTTAATTTTCATGTCTTTATTGAACACACTGTGTAAACATTCACAGTGGGAAAAGTATGTGAACCCTTGGATTTAATAAATGGTTGACCCTCCTTTGGCAGCAATAACCTTAACCAAACGTTTTCTGTAGTTGTGGATCAGACCTGCACAACGGTCAGGAGGAATTTTGGCATGTTAGCATGTTCCAGAGATTTCTATAAGTCTTTAGCTGACACTCTAGGATTCTTCTTAACCTCATTGAGAATTCTGCACTGTGCTCTTGCAGTAATATTTGCAGGACGGCCACTCCTAAGGAGAGTAGCAACAGTGCTGAACTTTCTCCATTTATAGACAATTTGTCTTACCGTGGACTGATGCACATCAAGGCTTTTAGAGATACTTTTGTAACTCTTTCCAGCTTCATGCAAGTCAACAATTCTTAATCTTAGGTCTTCTGAGATCTCTTTTGTTCAAGGCATGATTCACATCAGGCAATGCTTCTTGTGAATAGCAAACAAAAATTTTGTGAGTGTTTTTTATAGGGCAGGGCAACTCTAACCAACTCTAACCAACGTCTCATCTCCAATCTCGTCTCATTGATTGGACTCCAGGTTAGCTGACTCCTGACTATTAGCTTTTGGAGAAGTCATTAGCCTAGGGGTTCACATACTTTTTCCAACCTACACTGTGGATGTTTAAATGATGCATTCAATATAGACAAGAATAATACAATCATTTGTGTGTTATTAGTTTAAGCACACTGTGTTTTTCTATTGTTGTGACTTAGATGAAGATCAGATCAAATGTTATGACCAATTTATGCAGAAATCCAGGTAATTCCAAATGGTTCACATACTTTTTCTTGCCACTGAATATGTTACGAATTACAATTCATATTAAATGTCACGAATTTGCAAAATGTACAATGTGTTTCGAATTTCCAAAATATATGGTATGTTACAAATTCTAGCTAGGTGGCTAACGTTAGCTAAAAGACAAACTTTAGCTAGACTTCTGGTTAGGGGTTAGGGTTACGTTTATGAGTTAGGTAAAAGGGTTAAAGTTAGGGTTAAGGGAAGGGTTAGCTAAAATGGTTAGGGTTAGGGGAAGGGTTAGCTAACATGCTAAGTATTTGCAAAGTAGCTCAAAAGTAGTAAGTAGTTGAAAAGTTGCTACACACACACACACACACACACACACACACACACACACACACACACACACACACACACACACACACACACACACACACACACACAGAGAGATAACATCAGTGTATCAGTAGGTTGGTATCCCATTGTGTCTGTTAGTTTTCTTTATTCTTGTTGTGTGACTGTGTGCTCGTTAGTAACCCTGTCTAGCAGGATCAGGCCTCCTTAGTCTAGCAGGATCAGGACTCCTTAGTCTAGCAGGATCAGGACTCCTTAGTCTAGCAGGATCAGGGCTCCTTAGTCTAGCAGGATAAGGACTCCTTAGTCTAGCAGGATCAGGGCTCCTTAGTCTAGCAGGATCAGGACTCCTTAGTCTAGCAGGATCAGGACTCCTTAGTCTAGCAGGATCAGGACTCCTTAGTCTAGCAGGATCAGGGCTCCTTAGTCTAGCAGGATCAGGACTCTTTAGCCATCCTAATTATTGAAGGGTTTTCTTGAATTGCAGTGACATAAGGGCATTTTGAAAAAAAAAAAGAAAAACGTATTTTATGAGCAATCTTTTATGAACTGTTCGGGCAGGAGAAGCTGGGTCTATGAACTGTTCGGGCAGGAGAAGCTGGGTCTATGAACTGTTCGTGGAGGAGAAGCTGGGTCTATGAACTGTTCGGGCAGGAGATTCTGGTTCTATGAACTCTTCTGGCAGAAGAAGCTGGGTCTATGAACTGTTCGGGCAGGAGAAGCTGGGTCTATGAACTGTTCGGGCAGGAGAAGCTGGGTCTATGAACTGTTCGTGGAGGAGAAGCTGGGTCTATGAACTGTTCGGGCAGGAGATTCTGGTTCTATGAACTCTTCTGGCAGAAGAAGCTGGGTCTATGAACTGTTCGGGCAGGAGAAGCTGGGTCTATGAACTGTTCGGGCAGGAGAAGCTGGGTCTATGAACTGTTCGTGGAGGAGAAGCTGGGTCTATGAACTGTTCGGGCAGGAGATGCTGGGTCTATGAACTCTTCTGGCAGGAGAAGCTGGGTCTATGAACTGTTCGGGCAGGAGAAGCTGGGTCTTTGAACTGAACGGGTCTGAATACTGAAAGGGTCTGAATACGTATGTAAATAAGGTATTTCTGTCTTTAATTTTTTATTACATTTGCACAAGTTATGGGGTATTGTGTGTAGATTGATGAGGAAAAAAAAGATTGTGCAAAGCTGTAATCAAGGCATGATTCCATATGTGTTATTTCATAGTTGTGATGTCTTCACTATTATTCTACAGTGTAGAAAATATTAAAAGTAAAGAAAAACCCTGGAATGAAAGGTCATATTCTGAGAACCATTACAAATGTATGGTCCACAGATCTAAGGGAATCTAAACAACCCCAAAATATGGAAATATATGCATTCCGTAATCCGAACCATCAGCTGGTTTCTTTGTGAGTGGCAGCCCACAGGTAAATACAAAGTGATTGTATAATTATATACATGTGTATATTATACCTGTAACCCTCTCATGAAAATAAAATAAAAACATTTGTCACAAAAAAACATATCTCTAAATCCCCAAAACCTGTCACTACAACTCTACTCATCACCACTGGGACAAGCCAAGATGCTTGAACAAAGTACTTTAAACAATGCATAAACATAAAGTGTTGCAGTATAAAGGTTATGTTTTATCATCGATAAAGAGTTCAATATCAACATGTGTAACTATTTGTAATTTGAAAGTGTTTTTCATGGTTGCAAAGGCGAATTCCATGGCAATACAAGAACTCAATTCAAGAACTCAATTCACGTAGATGGTATCTAAACTCAGTGTACGTGTGGTGGAGGGTGGGGGGTGAAGGGGGTGATAGTGTGCGTTTGCATGAGTGTGCGTGTGCGTGTGTTTGTGCTTGCATGTGTGTTTGTATTTGTGTGTATTCATTTGTGTCTGTGAGTAGAGGTGGAGGGATGCGACGCCAGGGCCGAGTTTACACCCCAGGAAGCCAATCCTAGCACCTCTCCGATCGTAACAGAACACAAGCGAAGCACACCGTCCGTGACACACAGCCGAGACACTTATTTACAACCCACCATTAATCACAACAATGTCTTACTGCTGCTGTTGGTTGCCAAGTGCATATTTGTTAAGTCTCCAGACTTCCAGTTGATTATCAATGCCATGGCCTTGTTCATTCAGGAGGGTGCAGGGTACTGAGCATTGCATGTAGAAATGTTGTCTCTGGGTATGCAGAAAGGCCTAATAATGTATGTCAAAGGTGCACATGTGTTTGTATAGATCTTTATTTGTGTATGAATTTCTATATTTCCTTTCTATTTCCCTGCTTGTACAGTAGGATGTGTGTACCGTATGTACAGTAGGATGTGTGTACCGTATGTACAGTAGGATGTGTGTACCGTATGTACAGTAGGATGTGTATACCGTATGTACAGTAGGATGTGTGTACCGTATGTACAATGGGATGCATTTACAGTAGGATGTGTGTACCGTATGTACAATGGCATGCGTGTACTGTATGTACAGTAGGATGTGTGTACGCTATCCTCAGTGTGGTTTGTATTCCTCCAGGGGAGAGGTGCATTCACATTAGTATGCTGTCTCCTAGAGAAGGGAGGGAGGGAGGGAGGGAGGGAGGGAGGGAGGGAGGGAGGGAGGGAGGGAAGGAAGGAAGGAGGGAGGGAAAGGGGGTCGGAGGCAATGAGTCGGAACATGCAATCCAGCTCCAGGTTGGTGAACAGGCGCTGATAATAAGAAAACATTGATTGTAAACAGAGGCAGGGCTATAATTGGTAGACTGCAGGGAAAGGAGGCCTGGGTCTCACTCCACTGGTCAGCACAGCACAGGGTGGGAGGGGCTGGAACACACAACAGGAATATAACAGGACAACTGTAATCTTATTAGGTTCTGCAAAAACCTGGAGGGCATTCCTTCCTGGGGATGTTTTACACTGTAAAGTGTCTGTGGTGTTTGTGGCAGTGTAGTGACCAAATGTGTCTCTGTGTTCCTCAGAGCCATTACCCTGGACAACACTCTGGTCATCCTGTCCACGGTGGCCCCTGATGCTGGACTCTACTACGTACAGGCGGTCAACGACAAGAACGGAGAAAACAAGACCAGCCAGCCCATCATCATGTCTGTCGACAGTGAGTAGCAGTAAAATCATAATAAGAGACACACACACACACACACACTCACGCACACACACACACACATGCACACACACAGACACACTCACACACACACACACACACACACACACACACACACACACACACACACACGCACACACACACAAACACACACACACACACACACACACACACTCACACATACCCTAATGACCAATGTATCAAAATAAAATATAAGATACTTTTGCAAAGTACTGTATTAAATTAAACTACATGTATTTTGTATTTTAAAATACAAAAAAACATTTGGAAGTAGCCGGCTGAACATTCTCAGTAATGGTTACAAAAAAAGTTTTACTTGCTGACTGTGATATGACGTTGTTTAACTATTTAAGTTGTCCAAAATGTAAATGTATACAGTGGGGAGAACAAGTATTTGATACACTGCCAATTTTGCAGGTTTTCCTACTTACAAAGCATGTAGAGGTCTGTAATTTTTATCATAGGTACTCTTCAACTGTGAGAGACGGAATCTAAAACAAAAATCCAGAAAATCACATTGTATGATTTTTAAATAATTAATTTGCATTTTATTGCATGACATAAGTATTTGATCACCTACCAACCAGTAAGAATTCCGGCTCTCACAGACCTGTTAGTTTTTCTTTAAGAAGCCCTCCTGTTCTCCACTCATTACCTGTATTAACTGCACCTGTTTGAACTCGTTACCTGTATAAAAGACACCTGTCTACACACTCAATTAAACAGACTCCAACCTCTCCACAATGGCCAAGGCCAGAGAGCTGTGTAAGGACATCAGGGATAAAATTATAGACCTGCACAAGGCTGGGATGGGCTACAGGACAATAGGCAAGCAGCTGGGTGAGAAGGCAACAACTGTTGGCGCAATTATTAGAAAATGGAAGAAGTTCAAGATGACGGTCAACCTCCCTCGGTCTGGGGCACCATGCAAGATCTCACCTCGTGGGGCATCAATGATCATGAGGAAGGTGAGGGATCAGCCCAGAACTACACGGCAGGACCTGGTCAATGACCTGAAGAGAGCTGGGACCACAGTCTCAAAGAAAACCGTTAGTAACACACTACGCCGTCATGGATTAAAATCCTGCAGTGCACGCAAGGTCCCCCTGCTCAAGCCAGCGCATGTCCAGGCCCGTCTGAAGTTTGCCAATGACCATCTGGATGATCCAGAGGAGGAATGGGAGAAGGTCATGTGGTCTGATGAGACAAAAATAGTGCTTTTTGGTCTAAACTACACTCGCCGTGTTTGGAGGAAGAAGAAGGATGAGTATAACCCCAAGAACACCATCCCAACCGTGAAGCATGGAGGTGGAAACATCATTCTTTGGGGATGCTTTTCTGCAAAGGGGACAGGACGACTGCACCGTATTGAGGGGAGGATGGATGGGGCCATGTATCGCGAGATCTTGGCCAACAACCTCCTTCCCTCAGTAAGAGCATTGAAGATGGGTCGTGGCTGGGTCTTCCAGCATGACAATGACCTGAAACACACAGCCAGGGCAACTAAGGAGTGGCTCCGTAAGAAGCATCTCAAGGTCCTGGAGTGGCTTAGCCAGTCTCCAGACCTGAACCCAATAGAACATCTTTGGAGGGAGCTGAAAGTCCGTATTGCCCAGCGACAGCCCCGAAACCTGAAGGAACTGTATGGAGGAGTGGGCCAAAATCCCTGCTGCAGTGTGTGCAAACCTGGTCAAGAACTACAGGAAACGTATGATCTCTGTAATTGCAAACAAAGGTTTCTGTAACAAATATTAAGTTCTGCTTTTCTGATGTATCAAATACTTATGTCATGCAATAAAATGCAAAATAATTATTTAAAAATCATACAATGTGATTTTCTGGATTTTTGTTTTAGATTCCGTCCCTCAAAGTTGAAGAGTACCTATGATAAAAATTACAGACTTCTACATGCTTTGTAAGTGGGAAAACCTGCAAAATCGGCAGTGTATCAAATACTTGTTCTCCCCACTGTATGTGAAAATTGACAACTGCAAATCCCACTGGCAATTGTCATTGGCCTTGTTTCGGGGTGGATTTTTACATATGCATGTTTTTTTAGTTCATTTAGCAGACACTCTTATCACACCCTAGTGCCGTCAGACTTTTGATACTAATGAAGTGTGAAATGGGGCCACAAAGTTGTGAACCGTTATAAAGAAGTGGTATAGAAAAGTATTTTGTATTGTGGCGAGCTCAGCTAGAAGAAGATGGCAAGAGACAGAGATTAATCTACCAGAGTTCCTGTGCCCCATACACCACACGACTCCAGGAACGTCACACTTTATTCAACCTCCTTCAATTATTAACAATGAACACAACCTCCGGCCATGCAAGGCTTAGTCACGGTAGGCATTCAAACATTCCCCCCTACCCCCATAACCTGAACTAAGACAATTTAAGGAAACATAAACACATAACATTAGCTTGCCTACTAAAACATAAACACATAACACAACCGTTTTAATCATAGAACAAGAACTACCCACAATCCCCTTGCGCTACAGATCGCTACAGTATTTAGAAAAAATACCAATTACAGCTTTCTAAAGTATTTTGTTACAAAATACATTGGAGTGTACACTCAGTGGCCAGTTTATAAGGCACACCCCTCTAGTACAGTGTCGGACCCCCCTTAACCCCAGAACATCCTGAATTCTTTGGGGCATGCATTCTACAATTTTTGGTGTTCAAACGTTTCTCAATTGATATCAAGGGACCTAACGTTTGCCAGGAAAACATTCCCCACACCATTACCACATCGCCACCAGACTGTTCCGTTGACACGGTGGGGCCATGGACTCATGCTGCTTACTCCAAATCCTGACTCTGCCATCAGGATGATTCGTCGGACCAGACATGTTTTTCCACTCCTCAATTGTCCAGTGTTGGTGATATCTCTTATGATCTCGCGCCCACTGAAGCCTCGTGTGCTGCAATAGCCCATCCATGACAAGGACCAGTTGTGCGTTCCGAGATGTCTTTCTGCACACCACTGTTGTACTGCAATGTTATTTGCCTGTTTGTGGACTGCCTGTTAGCTTGCACAATTGTTGCCGTTCTCCTTCGATCTCTCATCAACAAGCTGTTTCTTCGCCCACAGGACTGCCGCTGACTGGATGTTTTTTGTAAACCCTAGACAATGTTGTGCATGAAAAGCCCAGGAGGCCGGCTGTTTCTGGAACCGGCACGCATGGCACCGATGATCATACCACGCTCAAAGTCACTTAGGTCACTCGTTTTGCCCATTCTAAAGTTCATTCGAACAGTAACTGATTGCCTCGATGCCTGTCCGCCTGCTTTATATAGGAAGCCATGGCCACGTGACACACTGTCTGTAGGAGCAAACCATTCACCTAATAAACTGACCACCGAGTGTAGCTCAGCCCAGTGTAATACAACACACAAAATTCTCAGAAGTAATTAAAATACACACACACACACACACACACACACACACACACACACACACACACACACACACAGACACTATGGCCCAGCAGCAGGACAGCAGACATTGAGAGATAATTAAAATCAGGCATGTGCAGATCATGGTATTAGACTTGATTAAAGACAAAAAATATATATGTTTTAAGTGATAGTAGGCATTGGTCTGAAGCCGAATAGCACCACAATGTCTATTCCACCCATGGTCTACCAAGGTTTCCCAACACACAGCTTTGACCTACTACAGTAGCTATGTTGGTATTGTACTTCAAACTATGTGTAGGCAGGTTGCTTATGATTCAAACCTTCTCAAACAGCCTAATTCATGCTCTTAGAGGAGGTACTTCCACAATAATGTGATTTGTACTGCATGCAAGGTAAAGTACTGGATTCTTCACACACCACAGTAAGACATTACGCTACGTTTCATGCTTGTTTTTATTAAATGAAAGCAAGCTTTGCTTTTATACTTACATGGCCATCATCATCATGCTTGATTGAGCTGTTTTGTCTTGTAGTAATGTGCTACATGCCTGTATTTCCTTAAACCTATATTTGAGCAATGGACAGTTAATGGACAGTTCATTACCTCTGTCAAAATTATATGTAGCTTAAAGTTGTGTTTTTTACTTTTACATAAAAATATGTTAGCATTGTCAGAAATGCTACAAAAAAGGTAGCACATTGTTGTTTCTTAATGGATGGAAATGTGCACGTAAGAGCGATATATTACCGATGTAATAAGCACCTACAATTTTTACTTTATCGACGCTATAGTCTCGTTTCAATCCGACATCTAGAATTTGAGCTAGGTAGGTGCAATATATACTCTTAAAACTTAATTGCTAACGACCCTGTTAAAAAATATGTTATGTGGTTCTCGGACGGACGGTGGGGGGTGTGTTGTGTACCTCCAATCAAGTTGATTTACACATTTTCATTTCATTGAGATTTGAATATAACACTGAGCTTCATCCAATGCCTAATATAGACGTGACTATCATCACATCTATAATTATAGAGGGACCAGGCATGGCCTATGGCACAGCGCAGGGGGAGAGTTGATTAGAACAGAACTCAGACCCAGACAGTAGATCTCAGAGGAGTAGAGCTAGCTGATGAGTAGAGGGACCAGAACAGTGCAGACAGACGAGAACAGAACAGACAGAACACAACAGACACAACAGACAGAACAGAACAGAACAGAACAGACAGAACAGACAGAACAGTAGGAGCAGACAGACAGACAGACAGACAGACAGACAGAACAGAACAGAACAGAACAGAACAGAACAGAACAGAACAGAACAGAACAGAACAGACCAGACCAGACAGAACAGAACAGACGGAACAGACAGACAGTGTCAGTATGGAAGTAAAGGTGCTAAGTAGAACCTAAAAGGGTTATTTGGCTGTCCCCATAGGAAAACCCTTTGAAGAACCCTTTTTGGTTCCAGGCAGAACCCTTTTGGTTCCAGGAAGACCTTGTGAAGAGTTCCATGTAGAACCCTTTACCCAGAGGGTTCTCCTATGGGGACAGCCAAAGAACCCTTTTTGTCTATGAGTGTATATATTGCTGGTGCTGGTTCAGATAGAAGTAGAGAGGAAGGAGAGACAGTGGGGGGGCCTCGGCACGGCAGGACACGGGGAGAGATGCCAGAGAGAGAGATACACACATATTGCCCCTGTGAAGGACACATAGACCTTGCCAGAGTGTGTGTGTGTGTTTGTGTAGGATTATATTACTATCCGTGTGATTTCTGGAAATCCCCCAAGGTCAGTAAACAAGGAAAATTCGCCCACCTGGGGACATTTCCCACATCCCCCACAAGGACAAAAGCTATTTTAAGATTAGGGTTTAGGGTTAGGGTTAGAATTAGGTTTATGAGTTAGGGTTAAGGTTAGGGTTCGGTTTAGGATTAGGGGTTAGGGAAAATATGATTTTTAAGGGAAATACATTTTAAGTCCCCTCAAGGATACTAAAACATACAGTATGGTGTGTGTGTGTGCGTGTATCAGTATGCTGCAGTGCGTAATTTCAAGGTGAACATTTTCAACCTTTATCCAAAAAGACAGCCAGAAGTTTTTTGAATTCCCAATGTGTTATCACTATGCTTTTGTAACGGACATGAGAATGGGAATGGTTGCTCATGGTCATGTGATGAGGTAGCCCTCGCCTGCAAACTTCAAAAACCAGTGTCTGCCCTCTTGGTCTAAGATGTTGGTTGCTCCCGTGGGAGACCCGGGGTCATATCCTGCGTGTTACACTTTCAACCATCTAAAAGCACAACCAAATTCCAGTGGCAAAACTTTATTTTTTTATCACTGCGTTCTCAACCATTTCAAAACTTCAAGTTGTATTGTCACATGCACAAGTACAGTGAAATGCCTTTCTTGTGAGGTCTTTCCCAACTGCAGTAATCAACCCTTGAATGAGTAGGTGTGCCCAAACTTTTGACTGGTAGGGTATATATTATTTATAAGTCCAAAAATGGATGTAGCAACTACAGATTGCGCCTTTAAGTCTATCAAAAGTGTGCAAGTTTGAGCATGTGTCCATTGAGCATGAATTAGATTGAGCAATAAAAGCCCCCCTTTTATTCTATAGGCTTGGATCCGCACTGTGCAGCTGTTGCAAGAGCGCATTTTTCACTGGCTGTCCACTGGTTAAAAAACAATGATTGATATGCAGCTTAAACTTCTTGAATTCAACCATTATTGGGTTCAAATACACATTTAGAATTGTGAACAGCCATCCACAACAACCACAATCCGTAAGGCGCAAATAGCTAAATGAGAGATTAGCAGTGTGATTCACAATAATAAGTGATATCCATATCAACTTAGACTACACCACTGCTGTCATCCTTACCTCCAAGTGTTTATTCAAGTTGTATAATCTTTGGATACTGACAGCAGTCACACCATTGGAAGACATAGCTTGGACTGTAGCCTACAGAAGCCTATTCCTGCTCTTTTCCCACGATCCATCAAACACATTTGGTGTGTCATCATATTGGTCTCTGACTTGTGGTCAGACTCGCTCAGGTGGAACAAACTTGCGCCTTTTTTCAATTCTGATTTGAATGTCATTGAGAAAACAGAGGTGTCAAAGATGTTTTTCTGCATATCGTTTTTCAAAAATATCTGTAATCTGATAACAATATTTTAGCTTGTAACGGAATGGATTACAGTTACCGTTTTTTTGTAATCCCTTACATGTAACGGATTGTAATCCATTACTCCCCAACCCTGTTAACAAGTCACATAAGTTGCATGTACTCAATCTGTGTGCAATAATAGTGTTTAACATTATTGTTGAATGACTACCTCAACTCTGTACCCCACACATACAATTATTTGTAAGGTCTCTCAGTCGAGCAGTGAATTTCAAACACAGTTTCAAGCACAAAGACCAGGGAGGTTTTCCAATGCCTCGCAAAGAAGGGCACCTATTGGTAGGGTAAAAATAAAAATAAAAGCAGACATTGAATATCCCTTTGAGCATTGTGAAGTTATTAATTACACTATAGATGGTGTATCAATACACCCAGTCACTACAAAGATACAGGCGTCCTTCCTAACTCAGCTGCCAGAGAGGAAGGAAACCACTCCATGAGGCCAATGCTGACTTTAAAACAGTTACAGAGTTTAATGGCTGTGATAGGAGAAAACTGAGTATGGATTAACAACATTGTAGTTACTCCACAATACTAACATATCTGACAGAGTGAAAAGAAGGAAGCCTGTAAAGAATACAAATATTCCAAAACATGCGTCCTGTTTGTAACAAGGCACTAAAGTAATACTGCAAAAACGTGTTATGTTTGGGGCAAATCCAATACAACACATTTCTGAGTACCACAATCCATATTTTCAAGTATAGTGGTGGCTTCATTATGTTATGGGTATGCTTGTAATCATTAAGGACTGGGGGGTTTTCAGGATAAAAAAAAAACGGCTTAGAGCTAAGCACAGGCAAAATCTGATTTCCACCAGACACTGGGAGATGAATTTCAGCAGCACAATAACCTAAAACACAAGGCCAAATCTACACTGGAGTCGACATTGAATGTTCCTGAGTGGCCTAGTTACAGTTAGGACTTAAATAGGCTTGAAATTCTATAGCAAGAATTGAAAATGGTTGTCAAGCAATGATCAACAACCAATTTGATGGATTGTGAAGAATTTTGAAAAGAATAATGGGCAAATATTGTACAATCCAGCTGTGCAAAGCTCTTAGAGGCTTACCCAGAAAGACTTACAGCTGTGTGAAACACTCAGATGTGTGAATACTTATGTAAATTTGATATTTCTGTATTTATTTTTCAACAATTTTGACTTTTTATTATGGGGTATTGTGTATAGATGTGTGAGAAAAATAAATACATTTAAACAATTTTGAAATCAGGCTATAACACAACAAAATGTGGAACAAGTCAAGGGGTATGAATACTTTCTGAAGGCACCGAATGTAATGTATTGCAATGTATTGCAAAAGTAATATTATCAACATTTAAAGGATATGTATCTAACGCTTGGATAGTTTCATCTTACCCACTGGCTTAATCCTTTTCTTTAACTTGTATTTGTGGGTTAGCAGTTAACTTGTCGTTTATAGGCTATTTAGCTAGTGTATTGCAAAGTGATATTGAATTGTGCTTGGTTGTCAACACAACCAAATATCAACATTGGAAGGAGATGTATCCTTTGTGCCACTGAATTAGTCTGGCTTTAATTCCAATTTGTCTACAAATGAATAATTGTGTTGGATTCGCTCTCCATCTCAACCAAATAGAGTAGGACTAAATCAAATCAAACTTTATTTAAAGTGTATTTAGTACTATTCTGTAACTTAGATTTTTGGTTAAGATGGAGACGTGAATTCAACATATCAATTATTAATTTGAAGACAAACTGGAATTAAAGCCAGACTAAGTTAGTGGCACAGATGGAACCATCCAAGCAGAAGATACAGTTGAAGTTGGAAGTTTACATACACTCGGTTAGGACATCCACTTTGTGCATGACACAAATAATTCTTCCAACAAATTCCAGAAAATTATGTCATGGTTTTAGAAGCTTCTGATGGACTAATTGACATCCTTTGAGTCAATTGGAGGTGTACCTGTGGATGTATTTCAAGGCCTACCTACAAACTCAGTGCCTCTTTGCTCGACATCATGGAAAAATCTAAAGAAATCAGCCAAGACCTCAGAAAATAAATTGTAGACCTCCACAAGTCTGGTTCATCCTTAGGAGAAATGTCCAAATGCCTGAAGGTACCACGTTCAACTGCACAAACAATAGTACGCAAGTATAAACACCATGGGACCACGCAGCCGTCATACCGCTCAGGAAGGAGACGCGTTCTGTCTCCTAGAGATGAACCTACTTTGGTGTGAAAAGTGCAAATCAATCCCAGAACAACAGCAAAGAACCTTGTGAAGATGCTGGAGGAAACAGGTACAAAAGTATCTATATCCACAGTAAAACGAGTGCTATATCGACATAACCTGAAAGGCTGCTCAGCAAGGAAGAAGCCACTGCTCCAAAAACCGCCATAAAAAAAGCCAGACTACGGTTTGCAACTGCACATGGGGACAAATATCTTACTTTTTGGAGAAATGTCCTCTGGTCTGATGAAACAAAAATAGAACTGTTTGGCCATTATGACCTTTGTTATGTTTGGAGGAAAAAGGCGGAGGCTTACAAGCCGAAGAACACCATCCCAACCGTGAAGCAAGGGGGTGGCAGCATCATGTTGTGGGGGTGCTTTGCTGCAGGAGGGACTGGTGCACTTCACAAAATAGATGGCATCATGAGGAAGGAAAATTAGGTGGATATATTGAAGCAAAATCTCAAGACATCAGTCAGGAAGTTAACGCTTGTTCGCAAATAGGTCTTCCAAATGCTTAATGACCCCAAGCATACTTCCAAAGTTGTGTCAAAATGGCTTAAGTACAACAAAGTCAAGGTATTGGAGTGGCCATCACAAAGCCCTGACCTCAATCCTATAGAGAATTTGTGGGCAGAACTGAAAAAGTTTGTGAGAGCAAGGAGGCCAACAAACCTGACTCAGTTACACCGGTTCTGTCAGGAGGAATGGGCCAAAATTCACCCAACTTATTGTGGGAAGCTTGTGGAAGGCTACCCGAAACGTTTGACCCAATTTTAACAATTTAAAGGCAATGCTACCAAATACTAATTGAGTGTATGTAAACTTCTGACCCACTGGGAATGTGATGAAGGAAAGAAAAGCTGAAATAAATAATTCTCTCTACTATTATTCTGACATTTCACATTCTTAAAATAAAGTGGTGATCCTAACCGACCTAAGACAGGGAATGTTTACTAAGATTAAATGTCAGGAATTGTGAAAAACTGAGTTTAAATTTATTTGGCTAAGGTTTATGTAAACTTCTGACTTCAACTGTATTTACTATTAAGAGATCTCGAAATAATCATTCTCACGATAGTAAATTGACAGTAGTCAGTGACAAATGTCAAAGCTAAGCAGGGCTTGGTTAAAAGCTTAGATGGGAGCCCAAATGGATAACTCGCTAGTAGGAGGTGCTGCCCATGCTATTGTTTTCTTTTTCGTTATATAACGTTAAAGATCTGACAATGTTTCAAAGGTAGTGTAGTGTTGTGTGGTGAAAATTGGTCACCATGTTGACATAATCCAAACAGCAGTTTACGTTGATAACTTATTTCAAATCAAACGTTCTTGCCACGTAGGTTGCACGTCACAATAGGTTGACAAATTACGTTGAAACAATGTTGATTCAACCAGTTTGTGTCCAGTGGGATGGTAGGATAGGATATTCACCTAAGTGCTTTGTCTGAACAGAGATACAGTGTATTCGGAAAGTTGGGGCCTACGAAGTTCCAATGTCTCACATGGTTGCACACATATCCTCTCTGCCCACTGGAAATGACAAGGCTCCTGAGTGGTGCAGCAGTCTAAGGCACTGCATCTCAGTGCTAGAGGCGTCACCAGAGATCCTGGTTCGATCCTGGGCTGTATCACAACCGGCCGTGTTCGGGAGTCCCATAGGGCGGTGCACAATTGGCCTAGCATCGTCTGGGTTGGCCGGGGTAGGCCGTCATTTTAAATAGGAAATTGTTCTTAACTGACTTGCCTAGTTAAATAAAAAATGTATAAATTACATGGTCAATGCGGCTATGGCCTGAAAACCATCCGCAGGGACAGTCAATATGAACTACATACCTTTTATATACCTTTTAGATTATATATAATACACTGATCAATGTTTGATGCTGTTGTGGTCATATCCTTATCTCTCTCTCTCTCTCTCTCTCTCTCTCTCTCTCTCTCTCTCTCTCTCTCTCTCTCTCTCTCTCTCTCTCTCTTTCTCTCTCTCTCTCTCTCTCTCCAGATGTTGGTGGTCCTGCAGACCCCATCGCCCCCACCATAATCATCCCCCCCAGGAACACCAGTGTAGTGTCAGGCACGTCTGAAGTCACCATGGAGTGTGTCGCCAACGCAAGGTAAACCCCCCCCCACTGTGACAACATACTCTAGCTGTCACTCCCTAGTCTCTACTCTGTCATCATCAGTTGTGTACCTGCCAGAATGATCATCAGTTGTGTTCCTGCCTGACTGATATGTTTTGATTGATCATTTTGCGACAAGAAAGTGTTTTATACGAATGTGTGTCTAATGAGTCAAATACTAATCTGTCTGTATTTGTCTAATGCAATGCACAAAGATATTTGGTAAATAGATTTGTGTATTTTCAATATCCTGTCTCTCTGTCTCTCTCTCTTCCATCCCAGACCACTGATCAAACTCAGCATCTCATGGAGGAAGAACAGGGTTCTGGTCACCAGTGGTCTGAGTGACTTCAACCGCAGACTGACCATTATCGGCCCTGTGGTCAGTGACTCAGGGTTCTATGAGTGTGAGGCGGTCCTCCGCAGCAGCAGTGTGCCTTCTGTCAGTGCTGGGGCCTACCTACATGTTCAAGGTAAGAATATATCTGGGGCCTAGGCCAACCTACATGTACAAAGTTCGACTCTGGGGCCTATCAGGGGCCTAATTACATGTACAGGTTAAGCATGGCAGAATATTAAATCGTTTTTGTTTTGTTTGTTTGATTTACGATCCATACAGATTCTGAAGGCCAAATCTTATCTTGAGAAACAGGGGTGTTGTAATTCAAGGTTTTGGGTAAATCATGCAATGTCCAGGAGATTTGTGTGAGACTTTAAGTACTCCTCAAGGTTTTTATTTGCTCCAGCTGTCTGACAAATTCCTCACCATACCGCTCTCTCATTCAGAGCCTCCCCAGTTTGTGAAGGAACCAGATAAACACATCACTGCTGAGATGGAGAAAATCGTGGATATCCCCTGTCAGGCACGAGGTGAGACACCTGCACATATATGTAACTGCCAGAAAAAAGGAAACATAATGTGTCTTAATAGGGCGTTGGGCCACCACAAGCCGTGAGAGCAGCTTCAATGCACCTTGGCTTGGTTTCTACAAGTGTCTGGAACTCTATTGGAGGGATGCGACACCATTCTTCCATCAGAAATTCCATCCTTCTTTGTTGATGGTGGTGGAAAACACTGTCTCATGCGCCACTCCAGAATCTCCCATAAGTGTTCAATTGGTTTGAGATCTGGTGACTGAGACACACACCCCCTATGCACCTTTGAGACCCCTCATTCAAAGTCACTGAGATATCTTCTTCTAGCTATGCTAGCCAAAATAATGGCATTATGGGATGTGTGTGTGTGTGTGTGTGTGTTTGATTAAATGTTCCAACATGTCCACATATACAGGTGTGTGTGTGTTTGATTAAATGTCCCCACATGTCCACATATACAGGTGTGTGTGTATGTGTTTGACCTAGTTTAACAATTATGCATCCATCCGTGAGTAACTCTGGTCCGTCAGCACTCATCCACTCAGGACCTATTTATTCATACAGGTCTGTATATACATACTCATGTACAGTTGTTATATCATATCACATGCAATATAAGTAATTATTGGACTTAACTTACGTAGGCATTCACTCAGGAATGCATATTAGTATCCTGCCAGTTGCACCTTTTCTCATCGCTTTTAGTATATCGAATGTGCAATACGTGCAGTTGTCTGTAATTAAACCCTGCACACTAAGAACTGTATTTTAAGGGAATTACTATTATTACCCCAAATGATATCATACACACATTTAGCTATTAAAGTATCTCTTCCTGTCATTTACCTGTACAGTTTGTGTAACCACGCAAGTATTCACTTATCTGTAAATATAACTGTATACCTAACTGTACAGCTAATTTAACCATGCAAAATGTTCACTTACCTGTTCATTTACCCAGTCTGTCTATTAAGTAAACTATTATTACCCTCGCTCATATCATACGCATTTTTAGCTACTGAAGTATTTCTCTGCCATCAACCTGTATAGTATAGTTAACCATCCAACATCCACCAATGTATAGTGTACATATTCAGCCAACCACCCATACTATGCAATGTCTCTTTTATAGCTTTTATTTTTTTGCACTCCAGATATCTTGTATTTCTATACTTTTTCATACTGCCGCTCTATGTATCATATACCGTGTATCTGTCTTTTGTGTACTTTTCGTTGTGGCATTTTGCACCTGCCCTGTGTTTTGTTGTAGCTGCTTGACAATGAAATTCCCCCCTCCCAGGGGATCAATAAAGTACCTATCTATCTATCTATCTATCTATCTATCTATCTATCTATCTATCTATCTATCTATCTATCTATCTATCTATCTATCTATCTATCTATCTATCTATCTATCTATCTATCTATCTATCTATCTATCTATCTATCTATCTATCTATCTATCTATCTATCTATCTATCTATCTATCTATCTATCTATCTATCTATCTATCTATCTATCTATCTATCTATCTATCTATCTATCTATCTATCTATCTATCTATCTATCTATCTATGTCCACATATACAGGTGTGTGTGTGTGTTTGATTAAATGGGGACATATGTGTGTTTGAGGCTTTCCCAGTATTTAACTACTTCCATCCCTCCTGTAGGTGTGCCTCAGCCAGACATTGTGTGGTATAAGGATGCGGTGCCCATCAGTCCAGTGAAGACCCCCAGGTATAGGGTGTTAGTGGGGGGCAGTTTGCAGGTCAACGGCCTTCTGCCCGACGACACAGGGATGTTCCAATGCTTTGCACGGAACCTGGCAGGAGAGGTGCAGACCAACACCTACCTGGCTGTCACTAGTGAGTTTACCTGCAGTTCTTTAACAGCCTGTTCACTCCTGTTACTTCTTTCATTTATTTGACTCATTCTGTCTGCTTGTCTCATTGTTGTGGACTACTTCATGTAACCATGTTAAGAGTCAATTCATCTTTCTGTCTCTCTCTCTCTCTCTCTCTCTCTCTCTCTCTCTCTCTCTCTCTCCTCTCTCTTTCTCTCTCTCTCTCTACCTGTGTCACCATGTTATGTCATATCCTTCCTAGTATGATTGCCTCCTCTCTCTCTCTCTAGACCTCCCTGTTCTATATCTCTTTGCTCCCGTACCACTCCCTTCCCTCTCTTTCTCTCTCTCTTTGTTTACTTTCTTATTTTCCTCTCTCTGTTAGGTCGATGAGTTCCATGTTCTGTTGTCATCTTCTTAGACTCAATCAAATCAAATGTTATTTGTAACATGCTTCGTAATTAGTCACCTGTTGAGAGCAGGGGAGAATGTTTTGTCGCCCTGTCTCTTTCTCTTTCACCTCCCTCCCTCCCTCCCTCCCTCCACTCTCTCCACTCCCACCCTCTCTTTCTGGGTGGATGGATGTCCTATTGAAAACAACTTCTCTCCCTCACCTCTGTAGCCCTCTGCCTGCCTTTGTCATTCCAATCAATGTGTGTGTGCGTGTGCGTGTGTGTGCTTATGTGTGTGTGTGTGTTTGTGTTCTTGTGTGTGTGTGTGTGTGTGTGTGTGTGCGTTTGTGTGCGTGTGTGCGTCTCCTCTCAGGCATCGCCCCTAACATCACAGCTGGACCATCCGACAGCACAGTGATTGACGGCATGTCAGTCATCCTCCAATGTGAAACTTCAGGAGCACCAAGACCAGCTATCACCTGGCAGAAAGGTCAGACTCTCTCCACTGCACCACTCCACCAGGCACACACTATGTGATAGGGGACCATTCACAATATGTCTTTTCTTTACCATTATGGCAAAATACAAACTAAACACATTGAATATGAAATCAATAAATAGTAACAATCAATCAAACTGTTTCCCCAAACACACTCACTCTCTCTCTCTCTCTCTCTCTCTCTCTCTCTCTCTCTCTCTCTCTCTCTCTCTCTCTCTCTCTCTCTCTCTCTCTCTCTCTCTCTACTGTAATTTTATTGTTTTTGATATCTTTATTTATATATTGGTTACCTAATACTTATTTTTTACTTGTAAGTAAGCATTTAACTATAAGGTCTACACCTGTTGTATTCCGCGCACGTGGCAAATAAACTTTGATTTGATATCTCTATCTCTATTTATATCTCTATATCTATATTTATATCTATATCTATCTATATCTATATCGCTATCTCTATCTACCTCCAGGTGAGCATGTTCTGGCCAGTGGTTCTGTTCAGCTGCCCAGGTTCACCCTGCTGGAGTCAGGCAGCCTGCTCATCTCCCCCTCCCACATATCAGACGCTGGCACCTACACCTGCATGGCCAGCAACTCCCGGGGCATAGACGAGGCTGCTGCTGACCTGCTGGTGTGGGGTGAGTGTGTGTGTGTGGGGGGGGTGTCTTGTGCACTGTGTTGATCCTGGTGGAGACTTGCTAAATCTTGCACATTTCAATTATGTCACAGAGTAGACTATTATCTGATTGGTTGATGGAATTGATCCAGGGACAACATGTGACTTGATCCAGGGACAACATGTGATTTCATCCAGGGACAACATGTGACTTGATCCAGGGACAGCATGTGACTTGATCCAGGGACAACATGTGACTTGATCCAGGGACAACATGTGACTTGATCCAGGGACAACATGTGACTTGATCCAGGGACAACATGTGACTTGATCCAGGGACAACATGTGACTTGATCCAGGGACAACATGTGACTTGATCCAGGGACAACATGTGACTTGATCCAGGGACAACATGTGCCACTTGGAGACATCAGAGCATCCTTCCCTTTCTAGTGTATAAGTGTGTGTTCTCTCCCTATAGCTCGTACCCGTATCAACACCCCCCCTCAGGATCAGAGTGTCATCAAAGGCACCAAGGCCACCATGACCTGTGGAGTTACACATGACCCCAGTGTCACCGTCAGGTAGGAGATCACACACACACCAAGCACTATGTACACACACACACACACATATACACACACACAGAGAGAGAGAGAGAGAGAGAGAGAGAGAGAGACAGGCACACAAAGCACCTTATACAAACACAGACATACTTTTCTCCAACCTTACATACAACAACACACACTAACAATGCACACTATGACAAGGTCTCAGGAGCCTTACACCTGCTGTGCATGTCAAGAAGCAACTGTGTATTAAAGGCTCGGTTCAGTCCAAAACACGATTTCCCTGTGTTTTTTTATTTTTTATTATGAGGTAGGAATAATACTGTGAAGTTGGGAAATGTATGATAATGCCCTTTTTGTGTAAGACCTGTTTGGAAAGAACGCCTGAAATTAATTAATAGACTAATAAGAAAGAGAGTTCCAAACCTCTCTGCCAATAACAGCTAGTTTTTCAGTTTTCCCCTCCCCACTCAGATCACTCCCAGACAGTACTAGCAAAATTATTTCTCAAGAAATGCTCTTTGATAAGAAGTTATTGTACTTAATTGTTCCCAGAAATGATTTGATATTGACATAAAAAATCTGCATTGGACATACTGTAGGTATGTATGGGAGAAAGAGGGCTCGGTCATCAACGCCCAGTTTGTCCCCCGTATCCGTCTGGACCCTGATGGTACCCTCCACATCTCCCAGACCTGGTCAGGTGATATCGGGACCTACACCTGTAGGGTTACGTCCGTAGGGGGCAACGACTCACGCAGCGCACACCTCCGAGTCAGGTGAAACCATCAACAGATCTCTCTCTCTCTTTATCATCCTCTTGCTTTCTCTCTCTCTCTTTATCATCCTCTTGTTTTCTCTCTCTCTCTCTCTCTCTCTTTATCATCCTCTTGTTTTCTCTCTCTCTTTATCATCCTCTTGTTTTCTCAATTCAATTCAATTCAA